>WTXE01000443.1:0-18781 GCA_022496225.1 Russula aff. rugulosa BPL654 | reverse complement strand
CTCCCGTCATGGCAATTCCACACACGAATTGTTCGATCGCCCGAACCTGAGACGATGTCTGGCCATCTGGCGAGAATGCCACAGACAAGACGAACTTGTGTGTTCAGTGAAAGGGCCTGCGCGTCTCTCTCGTCATGACGTTCCACACACGAATTGTTTGATCGTCTGAACCTGAGACGATGTGCTGACATCTGGCGAGAATGCCACGGAGTTGACATATCTGTATGTCCGGTGAAAGGGCCTGCCGCTGTGCCTTCAGTCGTGGCATTCCACACGTGAATTGTTCCGATCGGCCTGAACATGAGACGATGTGCTGGCCATCTGGAGAGAATGCCACAGAGTTGACCACCTCTGTGTGTCCAGTGAAAGGGCCTGCCGCCGTATCTCCCGTCGTGGCATTCCACACACGAACTGTTCCATCCTTTGATCCTGAGGCGATGTGCTGTCCATCTGGCGAGAATGCAACAGAGTAGACTGCGGAACCAAGGTTTGATATCGTTATCTCTTCTGATGGCCAATGAGACAATTGTCCACGTTCCACGCGAAGGAGTCGAGAAAATGAGGTGCAATATTGCGCGGAGACAAGGGAACAAGTCGGCGCAAATGGTAGAGCGGAAAGATAGATATGTGGGGCACTTTTTGCCATCGCCATCGCGAAATGCCGTACAAATACAGTGGCGTCGCTGACGAATGACCTGAATTCGTCAAGATCTTTCTGCGAATCCTATTTTAAGCATAGTAATTAGTAATTGGCATTTCTCATCGCACCAGCAGTTATACTCACACTCTGACTAGACGCCAACCATGTCTTCAGAGTTGCGATCGCTGATGGAACAAGACCAATATTTCTGGTCAAGCTAAGGGCCTCCAGCCAAAACAGGAATTTCTCATTGAAGAGTGTTTCAACTTTATTGAACAGATCCGGCTTGAAATCAGTGTGTTTCAAATGACCGCCCCAGAAACGACATGCATATAATAGAGCGGGTGGAATATGTTGATCAATACGGGTGTTAAGGTCTTGACGTCATCGTTGGCGAGATACGACGTTTCGAGTTTGCAAATGTTGAATTTGAGGCCTTCGAGGGGATCGAGTAGCAGATTGAGACAGGAATGGGCTAATTGATAGTGAGCGTCACGGACGCCGACATGAAAATCGCCACTCTTGTCTTCATTTATGAGAAAGTCACGGAATGACGTATGGAGAGGAATGATGGGAAGATTGTTGTCGGATGAATTTACATTACTTAACAGTGAGCCAAGGCGACGGAGTAATCCAGTAACGGCGGCATCACCGCGCTTCTTGTAAGTGGTGTGTTGTAGCAGAGGAATGAGTGAGCGGATGGTGAGGGGTTCGATTGATGTAATCAGCTGTCCAACAACAGAGCGGAAGAGATCCCGTGCTTCTTGGCCTTTGAAGTACCCTCTCAGGACTTCTCCGTATAACTCATCCAACGGGTCTTGTCCACGGGGGTTTGTACTGGGCTCCAGAAGATATTTATACATCTCTCCTCGTCATAATCGAAGTCCTCTGGGGGATCTAAGATGAGTTGACTGGCGACCGCTGCCCACTGAAATAATCTCCCTGCCTTCACTGCTAACGCTTCGACGTAACCTCCGAACTTATCTGTCGGGAGTTTTCCCCGAAGAAAGACGAGAATGTCATTATGTGTTTCAGCAGCCAGCTCGGCATCATCCATGTAGATGATCTTGACTGATTGAGCTTCCTCGAGCGCAGACACAAGGCGCGCTCTGGTCTCGAGGTGATGACCACGCGAAAGTTCGATGGGAGTCGGATGAGATTTTGAGAGAGGAATGTGTGCAAACCAATCCCACTGGTTGTGTCCCCACTCTCATCGAGGGCATCGATTACGACAAGAATAGGACCAACGATGTGCAGGTCCTTAAGTGGTTCCAGAATAAGGAATTTGAACAGGGTATCATAGTCACGGGTGCGGACTCGAAGAGCAGTGTTGTCCTTTATGACGTTTCCGAGCGCGATTTTAAACGAAGGATAGCGGTCCGCGAGATCGCGAGCAAGAGTCGTAAAGAGGTGATGCGCCTCATTAACGGATTGTTCCCTCCGAATAAAGATAAATGATGACGTAAGGCGGTGCATATTGTCGAACTGTCGTGCGATCTCATGGGCGATCGATGACTTTCCCGTCCCTAGTAGTCCGAAAAGAACGAGACCACGTTCCGAGTCGGGGTTGTTCACCCAATTGATAATGAAGTCCAGGAATGCCACGCGTGTTCCATAAGACAGCCTTTTCGGGACTAAATCGTGACTTGGATCCGCATGGGATTTCTCTGATTGTTGCATCGAGTTCTATGACAACTATCGGATTGATAACCCAAAGGAGATCAAAGACTGCCTACCGATATTTGAAAGTTGCGTCGATATTTTTGCGATCTGGTCCAGAATTTGGAACGCAGTAATCTCCGTAGTGATGATAGCCTGGTCCAAGAAGGCCTTTCGGCGTCTGACAAGGCCATCGGATAACGCCTTGATTTTTTTGTCCGGTCCGCGACCTATATTCTTCAATGTACGCTTCCCTGAAAATAGGTGTTTAGGAAAGCCAACGAAGCAGTCAAGCAGATCAAGACGACGCACAAAATTGCGGGTCCTTTGCATACGACTGGATAAAGTCGCAGCAAGTGCCAACTTCCTGCAGCATGACAGTAAGGATTCGTTCCTGTTTGGAATGCGGCTTGATGGATTTCAAAGTATCCTTGTAATGTGCAAAGTCAAATGCGTCTTGTATGGCTCGGAACAGGGCTTGGACGTTTTCGTCACGTTGATACTGGTCCAGGAGGTCTACGATCCAGACGAATATGCATGAGGATCTCGTTCAGAAAATGACAGAAATGGACGTGCCTTGGGAATTGCCAAAAGTAAACTGTGCGCCATCTTTGCGAGTGGGAAATGCTAGGGGTGGAAGTTAGCTCAGCCAAGGACATCAAAGGACATTTGCGCGCACTTCCGCAACTGGGCCCAACGTATCCATCACCCACTTGATCCTCTCGACGGCCCTTCCCACGTATTCGATTGGACAATCCGCTTACGTCTTTACCGGCCTGATGACTCGGAGAGTAAGACGAGGATTCTTAATAATCGTAACGTAAAGTGTGACCGGCGGTGTCGACCCGCGGCTTCCCCGACGTCATTCCCGAGGACACAAGGGATATCTACACGCGGGATGTTCGATCGATTGAAAAAGGGAATTCTCAACAAAAACGAACCACTTTGAGAGGCTGGGGTATCGGCATCTCATGAGTCCCTATTAAGGTGTTGGGATGTGCTAACCGCTTCGCATAAAGACGAAATGTGAGATGTGAAGCGGTTGTACAGACTGAATGGAATTTTTAGGCATAAAATTGAAGGGAAAGTGTGAAGGCGTACAATGGGTCCAGGTTCTGGTTCCAATTCGCATCTGTCCTTCAACCGAAGCGTCTGCGGTCTTCGCCGTTGTCCCAACATTGGATACAGTGACAAAGAACCTCCTCTCGAGAAAGGAGTTTTCTTGATAGTTGGGACATTTACGGCCCGAAGGACTAAGGAAAAGATTAAAAACTATGGAGGCATTGGGATTTATTAATAACACAAACCTGTCACCTCAACGCGTTGCTCGGTAGTCTTCCATGCGATTCGGAGATTTGAGCACTGTTCGAGGATGGTTCTGAGCAATAATTGAACACTCCCCAAAGAAGTTTACGCACCCTTGTCCTACACTTTGCGATGCCGAGGGACCTGGGCTGGAGTAATGGGTCACACTATTAGAACAGCCATTAGTCACAGGTGATCGGTAGTACGCACGCATTCGGGGATATTTGGTTGTACACCACATCATGATCTGTTGAGCGGGCATTCTAGTACTAAGTATGCGAGTGAGTTTAGTGAGTACTGAGGGGGATGATATGGGATAGAGTGACGGCTCGAGGGTGGGCAAGTGAGTAAACGCACAGTATGGACGCACAGTCCTCGTGCCCTTCCTTACCAGATTGATATCCATATTCATTCCCAGACGTCGTTCCTGGGCGCCGTGGGAGCGGAGAGAAGTTCTTCTGACATACCCTATTCGGGAAGGAAGTTCCCTCCCGAAGAACGCAGCTGACAATCTGTGCCGCTCGTCGGATCGCCAAGATGGAAGGAGGCGGCGCCGTTGGAGCAATATCCTCCCACGGTCACCGCATGCTGCACAATCCCGGCCGGGCGCTTGAAAGGGCCTCAATAGTTCGAACCAACTCACATTTGGGTGCCTAGCTGGAAGCAACATCCCCAATTGTGTTTTTCCCACCTACACCACCTCTCCCATCCGGGATCACGCCCGCATCAGGGCCGATTCCCCAGTGGGGAGAGACAGGCACCTAAACGATCTTGGAAGGATGTCGGTCATGGTAGCGGATCATGCCCCACCCTGCTTGGCTATCTGCGTAGATGCACTGTGTTGGTGTACCCGTGATCGACTCTATATCGCACCAGCATAGCCACCACAGCTCGGGCGGCGTCACGGAGATGGTGGCGACAGCTGCCAGGCAGTGCCAGCACGACGGTATTGAACGTCGTTGGGATGATTGGCACTGAGGTTGGCCTGAGCGTGCAAACTGAAGCACGAAAGTGTATGGTACGTCTCCCCATCAACGTTCTGCCGACAGGCTTTCAATCTTTTCCCGTTATCGTCTTTCTGATAGCATCGAACCCCTCGACAAGTCGGAGGCATACATATATCTCCTCAGCGTCTAATGCCTCGTCTTACTCCCCGATGGCCTCACAGGGTATAAGGTTTCTCTATACAACACCCTCGATGGGTTCAACCGAGCCCATGCCAGTGCATGCACTGGCCCCGCTCGACCCTATGACGCTCCCAGAGACCATGCCAGCCCGCACTGGGCTAAAAACTGCGCGTGCGATGCTGAACTCAGGCTCACGCTTCTTGTGATCTTCTCCTTCCTCTTTACCACCCTTTCCGACCCCCTCTTGGGTGACGCCCGCGCGCTGCAGACCCTCGCTTGCTCCCGCCGCAGGGTGCCTCACTAGGCCTCTCTGCCCAAGTGACGCGTTCCTTACTACCCCGCCAAGGCCGCGCTCGACGGATCGCAACACTCTTCATCTACGTTACGCCTCTCCGTCTCAATTGGGACTCTCAGAGTTTGGTGGGAGCCGGCGCCGCACCACAGCGGCAGGACTTTAGCGCGCAATTTGGGGTGCTTAAGGACACCCCCGCGCTTTTCCTAGCTGGAACACTTGGCCCACGTTCTTGCCACATGTGGTACTGCGCCTGGTTCAGCACCCCTTGGCACCGGTGCAGTTGCTCGTACGCCGAGCACGCGTGGTGGAACACATATTGAAGGCCCGGTGGAACAGCAACAATAGGCGCATCAGGCGGCAGCCCATCCACCTCTTGCGGACGTCGATTCCGGAGCGTGCAAGCTGCCGTATAGCGGCTGTTTGACGTGAGTATCCTGTTAGACGACTCCGCGTTTCGCGATTTGTTGGCGTATTGTGCAGGTTGAGCTTGGAGTAGGAGTGCCACCAGCCTCGTCACTCCCAGCTCGGAACGGTTTAGCAGAAGAAGGGTTAGTGGGATCCATATCATGCGGACGTTGGTGCGTCACATCCATTTGTGTTTGTCTACCCGAATTGAGAGAACGTTTATCGGCCATCTGATGTCGAATGGGATGCCATCATATCACACGTTCTCTTCGTTTTCCGCACCCCGCAACACCGCTGCCCATCCGCATACAGGCAGCCCGCACTCTAGACGACATCTTCGCGATCGTCCCTCGCCATCTTATGGCGGCTCCAATTGATCTCCAGGCGGCGAAGCTCGATGCGAGTCCACAAAACATGATCTGTTGTGCCTAGCATGCGACGCTGCACAGTTGCTTGGGCCTTCAGGGCCAATCTCTCTCGCGTCCGCGTTTTCTCAGTCGACTTCTTCCTTTCCCCTTGTTTCTCTCTCACACACTTTTCTGCTTGGACGACACTCTCACCCTCGCATCCACTATCATAGTTAGTATCAAGGGAATCAAAATCTTTCTGGATTACTGAATATGATATACATCCCACTACTATAGTTTTTTGACCTGTTGACCACGAAATTAAGTAAGAGGAATTTTGTAACGCTGCAGCTTCGAGACCCATCCTCCTGTGGCTCAAGGTTCGGAATTTTTGTATGCCCATAACGTAGATCGCTGGCCAATCATTATCCTCCTGCGAAGTAAACGTGGGCAGAAGCACGAGTAACCTTGTGGCGGAGATAAATATGTGTAGATGTCGAAGGAAGAATTTGTACGTCGGCTAGCGAGAGGGTCATTGGGTGTACGACGACATCTTGGCGGAGGCAGAGGTGGACAACAAACTCAAAGTGGCGTTATGACTAGTGTGGACTGTAGTACGTGCGCTATCTTCAAGCGTGTCATTCCTGGCTGCTGTCCTGAGACCAGGAGGGAGTGGACGAAGCCATAGTGGAGGAGACCATACCTATTTCGTGCAAGAACCAGTTTTAGCGAGACAGTTTTGCCCGAGAAAGATTCGCTGCTGTACGGCGGTACCGGCCGATTGCGAAAATATGAACACGTCACGTGACGTCACAGTCATGTGGGCACGGTTTGTGCGGAGGCCCAGAGGAACATAGTTTGCACTGGACGAGACGCGAGGCGTGATTGGATATACAGCATGGCTTTCGTCAAGGGCGCTTCTGCTGTCTCGCATCCGCGGGTGTTGACTGGTTGACTGTCCGTGTCGCGGGACAAGGCACATCACGCGTCTTGCCGACCTTGTTTGTGGAATTGCTCGCTGACCAGAAAAGTGCCGCAGGTGCTGCTAACAAGCATTGGGGTGTAGCTAAGGGGATGCTGCGAGGAAGAGAACACCGTCAGAAGAGAATATGCTCATGATGGACAAACATCGAACGTTGACCAGCTGACCCATCATCCGAGCGTTACACCCTTCCTATTCCCTCCTCGCACCATGGAGAGCTTTTACCGAACCGTTCACAGGCGACACCCTCCAAGAGAAGGGAGAGAAGACGGTAAGGGCGTTGCAAACAGTAGTTCAACGGCACCGATACTGAAATAGGAGGAGAAAGGGGGTGAGACGAGAGGGGCCGAGGAGGCGCAAGGTCAAGCACAAAGAACTGAGGAGACAATGACGAAGGGTGATTAGAGCGAGACTCACCCGAAGAGCTATGAGTAAAGACGTACTGAGAAATAAAATCGATGCCCTTTTTGACAAGCAGGAAGGTTTTTTCGATGCAAGCTGTGCCTACGAGTGGAGTCCGAATGTGTAACGAGAAGGGAGATGCGGCGGTGGTGTTGACGGTAATACCGAGAAAAGGAGTAGGTGCGCACGCTGCCACTATCTCTGCGCAGGACGTGGAGAAAAACTGCAAAAATAACTTGTTAGCGCACAGAAAGAGACTGAGAATAAATGCGTAGTGCGGCCTACTGTTGCCATGTAGGACGGCTACGTCGGCTAGGCCAATCGACGTTTCCTGACGGCAAGGGAGAAGAAAACAAAAGGGATGGAAAAATAGAGTAGTAAAGTCGAACGAGTCATTTCCTCGGACGCTGGAGGTGGCTTTGGGCCAGAGGGGCGACGACGCCTGATGTCATGCAGTTGAGAGAACGGAGCAGCGGACTGGCGACTTTGGCATATTCAACGTCTCGTGTTCCGAGTCGGCCATCTGGTTGTCGCATTAGCTGGAGCCATCACTTCTTCGTTCTCCGTCACCCCGCAACGCCGCCACCCAACCGCCTACAAGTGGCCCACACTCTAGATGACATCCTCGCAATCGCGCCACGCCACCTTGCAGCAGAGTGGATCCCACACTAAAGACTCGTCGAAGTTATAATTATAAGAAACTCGGGAAGTGGGGAAGCCTGGGCCACGTACGCATAATCAATTCTCGAATCCTGAATCATTGTGAATCACCTTGTGATATGCCTGCGAGTGATTCCGAGTCTGACTTGATCACGACAGATGGCTGCCATACAGAACCCTCTCATGGGCGACGCAACGAAAAATGCCAAAGTAGTCGCGATTGCTCTCGGCTCCCTCCAACTCCTCATCGCCTTGCGCGCCGTCTCTCTCTCTGCAATCCCGGCCACCATCCAAACAATGAATGATTGCATGTCGCAGGGTGTAGACATACAGCCCAGATTCTCCTCTCCACCATCACCACCGTTCACGACAAACTACTTGCAAGCGTACGTGCTTTTGTTCTGTCTTCTTCCTTGACGGATGGACTGACGGGAATACGCTGCGAAATAGGCTTTTCAAGCTGCATGGATCTAGGCCGGCGACGCTGTGCCAATTGGTCATGTTCATCGTCGACAAGGTCGTAGAGGAAGATCGCCGCATGCTCGTCTTTCAGTCACGACAACACAAGCAATCCGTCCCACCGCGCAAGGTGCCTTCGCTATCTTAGAGGGCGGAGAGCGTCAACGATTCATACAACTCGAGCACCTCCAGACTTTTGCTCTTGAGCTAACCAAAAACGTTCTCACGAACTACCACCAACTCTTCTGCAAGGCAAGGTGTGCCTCTCCTCCTTTTTACCTATCTGAGACCTATATGCCAGCAGTTGTCTTCAAGTTCAATCACCCTCATGTTCACAGAGTTTCGAGCTCTACTATTATTACAACACCACCTTTTCGCCTTGCTCCTCAAAGCGCTTTCCGAGCGCTCCACTTTCCCGCTTGCCCCCCGCGGCACCCGAGTTGTCCTCCTCTTGCTCAAGCAATTCTCCTCAGAGCTCGAGGCGGAGGCCGAAGTCATCCTCACTTACTCATCAAACAGCCATCAAGCTCATTGGCGGGATTAATGCCGGTGAGCCTCAGCCGGGGTGGACGAACACACTGGCTTACAGGTGACTTTGTAGCGACGTCAAGTTCATGGACAGCGTCAGGCAGTGTTACTGCACGATGCCTTGGCAACCAACGGCGACACCGGCAGCGCCTAGTCATCTCACGTCCCACTCTGCTCGGCGTCTCTGCCCAGACGCACGAGGTGGGTGTACCTGCGAGCGACTCTCAATCGCACTTCAAAACCACCGCAGCTTGCACAACACCCGAGATGGTGGTGATGGCGATGGTGTCGAATGTTGTTAGGATGATTGGCACCGGGCGGGCCTGAGTGTGCAATCGCAGCAACGAAAGTGCAATGGTGCGTCTCCGATCAATGTTCTCCCGACAAGCGGCCAACTTTTCCCATCATTTTCTTCTTTTATTAGCATCGATCAGCTCGACAAGACCGATGCGCCGCTCATCCCGGAGGCGTACATAATCTCCTTGGCATGCAATACCCCGTCTCATTCTCCAACGGCCTCATGGGGTATACTGTTCCTCTACAACACCCTCGCAGTCCAAAAAACCACGCACGGGTTAAAACCGAGCCCATGCGTGCACTGGGCCAGCGCAGGCCGGGCCACAAACTTGCTCGAGACGCTGAACGCTCTTGCGGCCCCTTCCTTCCTCCTTACCACGAGCTCTCCAACTCCATTTTCGGTGACGACTAGCAGACGCCGCTCGTGCCTCGCCTGCCCCCTCACGTGACGTGTTCCTAGGCCGCACTCTCACCACGTCGCCGCGCTCGATGAGCCGCAACAGGCTTCTTCTATGTTTGCTCCCCGTCTCATTTGAACGACTCAAGAGGGAATGTGACGCCAACCACAGCTGCCAGGACTTAGCCCCGCAATTTGGTGTGCTTACGGACACTTGTCGCTGCGCGCTTTTCCTAGCCAGAACGCTTGACTCAAGCTAGTTGCGGCACTCGAGGCGCTCCAAGATACAGGTTACGTTCTTACCACACGCGGTGCTACCAGACCTGGTCGCGTCCCCGACTATCTCATTACGCAATTAGCCAAGGTTTACGGCAGTTCCTATTAACGAATCGGACGACGAATACGCACCTACGCGGCTACGCCTCAAACAAAACCAGATGGCTAGTCTGCCACATGAGATGACAAGGCTGATAGCGAAAGAATGACAGCAGGGCGCCCGCGGGGAGTCTCGAGAGAACGTTTCTCTTATCGGTGTCTTATTATACCTATCATTCCTCATCTGTTCTGATACGAAAGGCAGGATCTGCGGCTCTTCTACGATATTCCCTAGTAGATTCTTTTTTAGATCATGAATCTTCTGGAGAAGAGCCGCTGCGTTGGGCCTGTCGGCGCTCCTCGGCCGATGCCGTTCTACTCTTATCAGATACGTCGCGAATGAAAAGATCGCAGAGACCTCCCATTCCCAAGGTATGCGCTGCATGATATGATTATGAGTTGTGGGCTATACCTGATTCATCGCGTAGAGTAAGGGAAGAGGAGCTATTATATGTACTGCATAAACTACGGAGCTTCGACTATGGCCAGGGTAGCTCTGAGCAGTTCTCTTAGACACTCCGTCCAGGTACGCATAGGGCAGCCTGGAACGCACACAATCTGTTTTGTCCCCTGTGGAATCCTCACTGATGTTCGCACCGTCACCCTCTTTCCTTAAGTTGTCGACACATCTCTCCCTCGTACCGGTCTCATAGCGGACTCCACGAAGCGTTCATCGCGCGCCCACGTATTCCATTTCTGTTCACTACTCTATAAGATCGCATCCGTACCGCGTAAGACGCCAACTGGGTAGATCGCGGACCGCCTGGATGTATTATCTGGCGTACCTGCGGAGAAAGAGAAGAAGGAAATGGATACTAAGGTAACACGTCGGATTCACGATCTTAATAGTAGTTGACGGTGCGCAGGTCACCCCGTGTCGTTCGATACGAGGGAACTGGCGAGGGAATGTTTGAAGGAAGTCGGGCGTGAGCTTGGCGTGCCGCGATGATCGTGATATGGTTGTCTTCCTTTGCTCTTGGGCAGTGGAGATGTTTTTCTCACGTGAGCTTACGATTTTACTTTGCTGTCTGTTGGACTTTCGATCCAGTCTCGATGGTACATCCTCTGAATCTGTTCTCGTGTGACGAGGGAAGAAAGGACCTGGCTGGGAGCACGGACTCGGAGGCAGCCGCAGCCGTGGAGATGCATGCAGAGACCGTCAGCGAGAATGACCCTGCCTCCCCACGATACCAGGCTGGGCTACACGATGATATCAGGAAGGAGTCTGAAGGACGAGCGGTCTATCGCAGGTGACCAAACTCACCGTCCTGCATTCACACTCCTACCAACCACCAATCGCATCGCCAAGATCTCAGAAGAAGTCGATTCGATTCTTGTCGTGCCCCGAATGCATGTAACTTCTCGCATGCTTCCTAGGAACGCTGCGTGAACGTGGTATGTGAGATACGGGAGGCACAAATTAGCTCTACGCCAACAGGTATGCCCAGCCCGACGATTTACATTTCCCCTACGACATTGACTTGCCTATTATCCTCCAGGAAATTGATCCGAGTCAATCACAGAACGACAACATTGAGCCATATTTCTGTTCTTTAAATCTTGAATGCCAAGTTTATCGACTCGGAATTGCTAAAAAACGAGGTTTCACTACCGTATAGTTCCATGAGATGCTTTAGGATCATCTACGATAAAAACCATAGATTGTTAGAGTACTGGTATCTAGGTATTAATGCAAGTAGCCCAACTGTGTCCATGCACAAAATTAGAATGATTAAGAATGGTTCCACGTTCGCCAGAAATCCAAACAGTACTTCGGCGGTGAAGATATTCCCTTTGTACAGATGGGATCCACATTAATAATTCACCTTTACTACCACATGCCCATCCCTCACCATTAATCGTGAAGCGCTCAGTGATGTCAACATCATCCGTAGTCTCAGCTTTCCCTATTGTAACATTTGACACTCGAATTGTTTGATCGGAAGACCCTGAGACGATGTGATGGCCATCTGGCGAGAACGCCACAGAGAAGACTAAACTTGTGTGTCCAGTGAAAGGGCCTGCCACTGTCTCTCCCGTCATGACACTCCACACGCGAATTGTTTTATCGCGTGAACCCGAGACGATGTGCTGGCCATCTGGCGAGAATGCCACAGACCAGACCCAATCTGTGTGAATAGTGAAAGGACCTGCCACTGTCTCTCCGGTCACGACATTCCACACACGAATTGTTTCATCTGCAGAACCTGAGACGATGTTTTGGCCATCTGGCGAGAATGCCACAGAGTAGACTCGATCTGTGTGTCCAGTGAAAGGGCTTGCCGTCGTCTCTCCCGTCATGGCTTTCCACACACGAATTGTTCGATCAAATGAACCCGAGACAATGTGCTGACCATCTGGCGAGAATGCTACAGACCGGACCTCATCTGTGTGTCCAGTGAAAGGGCCTGTTGCTGTCTCTCCAGTCATGGCATCCCACACACGAATTGTTTGGTCGTGTGAACCTGAGACGATGTGTTGACCATCTGGCGAGAATGCCACAGAGTAGACCCGATCTGTGTGTCCAGTGAAAGGGCCTGCCGCCGTCTGTCCTGTCGTGGCATTCCATACACGAATTGTTTTATCGCGTGAACCCGAGACGATGTGCTGGCCATCTGGCGAAAATGCAACAGACCAGACCCGATCTGTGTGTCCAGTGAAAGGGCCTGCCGCCGTCTCTCCCGTTTTGGCATCCCACACACGAATTGTTTGATCGCCTGAACCCGAGACGATGTGCTGGCCATCTGGCGAGAATGCTACAGACCAGACCCAATCTGTGTGTCCAGTGAAAGGGCCTTCGACCATCTCTCCCGTCATGGCATTCCGCACACGAATTGTTCGATCATCTGAACCTGAGACGATGTGCTGGCCATCCGGAGAGAATGCCACTGACGAGGCCGAACTTGTGTATCGAGTAAAAGGGCCCACCACCGTCTCTCTCGTCATGGCATTCCACACACGAATTGTTTTATCGGAAGAACCTGAGACTATGTGCTGGCCATCTGGCGAGAATGCCACAGACCAGACCGAACGTAGGTGCCCAGTAAAAGGGCCTGCCACCGTCTCTCCTGTCATGGCATTCCACACGCGAATTGTTTTATCGCGTGAACTCGAGACGATGTGCTGGCCATCTGGCGAGAATGCCACAGAGTAGACCCAATCTGTGTGTCCAGTGAAAGGGCCTGCCGCCGTCTCTCCCGTTGAAGCATTCCACACACGAATTGTTCGATCCAAAGAACCTGAGACGATGTATTGGCCATCTGGCGAGAATGCCACAGACAAGATCCCATGTGTGTGTCCAGTGAAAGGATCTGCTGCTGCCTCTCCGGTCATGGTATTCCACACACGAATTGTTTCATCGACTGAACCTGATATGATGTGCTGGCCATCTGGCGAGAATGCCACAGAGTAGACCAGATCTGTGTGTCCGATGAAAGGGCCTGCCGCTGTCTCTCCCGTCATGACATTCCACACATGAATTGTTCGATCCGAAGAACCTGAGGCGATGTGCTGGCCATCTGGCGAGAATGCTACAGACCAGACCCAATCTGTGTGTCGAGTGAAAGGGCCTGCCACCGTCTCTCCCGTCATGGCATTCCACACACGAATTGTGTTATCGCGTGAACCTGAGACGATGTGTTGGCCATCTGGCGAGAATGTCACAGAGTTTACTGAATCTGTGTGTCCGGTGAAAGGGCCTGCCGCCGTATCTCCCGTCGTTGCATTCCACACACGAATTGTTCCATCCTCCAAGGCTGAGGCGATGTGCTGGCCATTTGGCGAAAATGCAACAGATGCGACTGTCTCCCCAAAGGTTGGAATCGCCATCTCTTCTGATGGCCAATGGGACAATTGACCACGTTCCACGTGTGGATTCGTGAAAATGAGGTACAATATTGCGCGGAGACAAGGGAACAGGTCGGCGCAAATGGTAGAGCAGAAAGATAGATATGTGGGGCACTTTTTGCCATCGCCATCCCGAAATGTCGTACAAATACAGTGGCGTCTTGACGAATGACCCGAATCCTTCAAGCTCTCTCCGCGAATTCTATTTTAACATCGTAATTAGTTATTGGCATTTCTCATCGGACCAGCAGTTATACTCACACTCTGACAGACGCCAACCACATATTCAGATTTGCGATTGCTGATGGAACAAGGCCAATATTTCTGGTCAAGCTAAGGACCTCCAGCCAAAACAGAAATTTCTCCTTGAAGAGAGTTTCGAGTTTTCGAAACAGATCCGTCTTGAAATAAGTGTGTTTCAAATGACTGCTCCAGAAACGACAGGCATACAGCAGAGCGGGTGGAATGTGTTGATCAATGCGGGTGTCAAGGTCTTCGACATCATCGTTGGCGAGATACGACGTTTCGAGTTTGCAAATGTTGAACTTGAGGCCATCCAGGGGATGAGTAGCAGATCGAGACAGGAATGGGCTAGTTGATCGTGAGCATCACGAACATCGACATAAAAATCGCCGCTCTTGTCTTCATTTGTGAGGAAGTCACGGAATGATGTATGGAGAGGAATTATGGGAAGGTTTTTGTCGTATGAATTGACATTACTCAACAATGAGCCGAGGCGACTGAGTATTCCATTAACGGCGGCATCACTGTCCTTGTCGTAATGGGCATGTTGTCGCAGAGGGGTGAGCGAGCGGATAGTGAGGGGTTCGACTGAAGTAATCAGTTGTCCAACAACAGAGCGAAATAGAACCCGCGATTCCTCGTCTGTGAAGTACCCTTCCAAGACATCTTTGTATATCCGTCCAACAGGTCTTGTCCATGGCGATTCGTACTGGCCCCAAAAGATGGTTGATACAAGTTTCGTTACTATAACCAAAGCGCGCGGGAGGATCTAGGATAAGTTGACTGGCGACTGCTGCCCACTGAAATAATCCCTCTGCCTTACTGCCAGCGCTTCGAGGTAACCCCCGGACTCGTTCGAAGGGAGTTTCTGCTGAAAGAAGGCGAAAATGTCCCATGCGTCTCAGCAGCCAGCTCGGTATCATCCATGTATTTGATCTTGACAGATTGCGCTTCAATGAGCACAGACACAATGGCGTGCTCTGGTCTCGAGGTGATGACCACGCGGAAGTTCGACGGAAGTCTCTTGAGGTTTTCTGCGAGAAATGTGTGTAACCCAGTTCTGCCAGTTGCGTCCCACTCTCGTCGAGGGCATCGATTACGACAAGAATAGGACCGACGATGTGCACCTCCTTAAGTGGCTCCAAAATGAGGGATTCGAACAGGATACGATGGTTATGAGTGCCACCTTGAAGATCCGTGTTGTCCTTTACGACCTTTCCGAGAGCGGCTTTAAACGAAGGATAGCGGTCGGCGAGATGACGAGCAAGAGTCGTAAACAGGTGATAGGAGGCTTTCCGTTCCGATTGTTCGCTCCGTGAAAAGATAAACGACGACGTAAGGCGGTTCATTTTGTCGAACAGTCCTGCGATCTCATGTGCGATCGATGACTTTCCTGTGCCTGCTTGTCCGAAAAGAATGAGACCACGTTCCGAGTCGGGGTTCGGGTCGTTCACCCAATTGGTAATGAATTCAAGGAATGCCACGCGTGTTCCCGCAAGGCAGCCCTTGTCGGGATTAAATCGCGAGTTGACCGCGTGAGGGATTTCTCTGATTATTGCATCGAGTTCTATGACAATTATCGGATCGGTAACCAAAAGCCATCAAAGACTACCTACCGACGTTTGAAAGTTGAGTCGATATCTTTACGACGCCGTCCAGAATTTGGAACGCAGTAATCTGCGTAGAGATGGTAGCTTGGCCCAAGAAGGCACTTCGGCGTTCGACAAGGCCATCGGACAGCTCCTTGATTTTGTCCTCCGGTCCGTCCCATTTATTCTTTAATGTACGCTTCCCTGAAAATAGCATGTTTACAAAGGCCAATGAAAAAAATGGAGATGACGCACAGAACTGCGAGTCCTTTCCTGCATACGATTGGATAAAGTCGCAGCAACTACCAACATCCTGCAGCATCAGAGTAAGAATTCGTGCCTGTTCGGATTCTGGCTTGATGGATTTCAAAGTGTCCTCATGATGTGCAAAATCAAATGCGTCATGCACGGCTGGAGCAGGGTTTGGACATTGTGGTCAAGTTGGTACTGTTTCAGGAGGGTCTGCGATCCAGACGAATAAGCATGAGGATCTCGTTCAGAAAATGACAGAAATGGACGTGCCTCGGGGATTGTTAACAGTAAACCGTGCGCCATCTTTGCGAGTGGGAAAAGCTAAATGTGGAAGTTAGCTCAGCTAAGACATAAACATAAAAAGGGTATTATGCGCACTTCCGCAAATGGGCTCAACGTATCCATCACCCACTTGATCCTCCCGACGCCCTTCCCACGTATTCGATTGGCCAATCGGCTTCATGGCTTCATCGGCGCCATCGAGAGCAAGACGAGGTTCATAGTACCGGTACTAGGCGACGCCTCTTCACGACTCTGTGGCTTATTATTGCCAGTTTCGATGGGTTGGTCATGCGACAAGCGTAGAGGGTGTTCGGGGGTGGGGAACAGAATGCGTCCCGGTATAGGAGCTTCTTCGGCGAGAGAACCATCATCTGCAGTTGGTATACTTGGGGGGCTGTTGTATAGGGTCGGAGGCGTAACCTTCACTGTTATGTAAAGTGTGACTGGTTGCGTCGACCGCGCAGCTTCCGCAACGTCATTCTCGAGGATACAAGGGATATCTGCTCGCGAGATGGTCAATGATTGAACGAAAAGGAATTCTCAAGAAAACGAACCACTTTGAGAGGCCGGGGGTATCGCCATCTCATGAGTCCCTATAAGGATGTCTGGATTTGCAGACCCCCGCTTCGCATAAAGATGAAGTGTGAGGTGTGAAGACGGTTTTACAAGGCTGAATGAACTTTGAGGCATAAAATCGGAGGGAAAGAGGAGACATACAATGGATCCAGGTTTTGGTTCCACTTTGCCATCTGCTTCTCGACCCGAACGTCTGCGGTCTTCGCAGTTGTCTCAGCATTGGATACGGTGACAAAGAGTTTTCTCTCAAGGAAACGATATTTCTTAATATTCGGGGCGTTAATAGCTCGAAGGACTAAGCAAGCGATTAAAAACCATCGACGTATCAAGGAATCGATAAGCACGAACCCGTGACTGCAACGCGCAGGTCGGATTGTCCAAGGGATAGTCTTCCGTGAGATTCGGCGATTTGAGTGCTGTCGAGGATGGTTCTCGACTAATATCACTACACAAAAGAAGGAATTGACGTACCCTCGTCCTGCGCTTTGCAATGCTGAAGGACTTGAGCTGAAGTACAGTAATAGGTCACTATTAGAACAGTCATTAGTCACAGGAAATCAGTAGTACGCACGCATTTAGATTATACTCGACATCTCGATGAGCGACCATTATACTAGCTAGAGGTTAGTGCGTACTAGGAGGAGAATGTTATGGGATAAAGTGAGGGCTCGAGCGTCTGAACTCTGAACTGAAAGTGGGTAAATACACCTGTTATCTAAGCATCTCGGCATGTGATCTGATCGGAGAGTGCCGAGCGTAGTCCAGAAACGGAACTGCTTGTTCCTTCCCAGGGACAAGCCTTCGAATAGAAACTACGCTTCCTTGTTTCCACCCGGGAACTCGTGACATGCCCCTGTGGAGCTGCAAACTGCCCAATCGCGAGACACAAACACCTCAATGGGTGTGGCAGGGTTCGGGCCCGGGCCTTAGACCGGTTCTTCAAAGAACGATTCATGCATGGAGGAAACTCAGGCATACGCGAAGCTCTGCATTTGCATCGGGATCCGGTTGATTCACCAGTAGTTACAGCACATTGTAAACCTCGCTTGTTGCTCAGTTGATATCAGCTCTGACACGTGAAACGCCCACCCCGTTCACCTGTGAACCAGCTTCCCCCACACAACATCCTAGCCGGCGGCTAGCGTCACACCAACCAGTCATATACAGTATAGAACACGCCTGGCGTGACCGCCTCTTTGTCCGTAATTACATGCACCGGAATACACGAAAAAAAAGGGTATCCGAGCCAGGCGGTGGGGTCCAAGGCAGAACGGTGAGCCATTCGAGCTGAGTGTAGCGTCAGGCACGACACATGGGTAAGGAAAGAAAACGGAAGTACGATACGTCGAAGCAACGTGCCGTACTTTGGTAGCTGCGGGAAGCTCGTCGACTCGGTGGAGAGAAAGGCTACAAGAGAAACAGAGCAGGGATCAAACTATTTTCTGCGGAGTGATTCCGAGTCAAGGGGGACTCGGTTACTCAGAGGCAGGGCAAGCGGAGGCGTGCGCCTTTTGGCGCTCAGACAAGTTCGCGTTGTGGTCGTGCCAACTGTGCGTCTATCGCTCTCCAAGATGACCTCTTGCCCCGTCCTCATCGACTCAAAAATTGCCAAAGTTATCACCATTGCCCTCAGCTCCCTCCAACCCCTCATCGCCTCGCACCGTCTTCCTCTCTTGAATCCCGGCCATCATCCAAACACTGAACGACAGCATTTCGCAAGGTGTCGACAAATAGCTCAAGATCCTCCATACTCTCCTCTCCCTCATCACCGACTTCCCCACCTTTCACAGCCGGCTACTTGCAAAAGTATGTGCTTTGTTCTGTGTTCCTTCTTCTCTTCCTTGACGGATGGACCGACCCTCCTTCTGCGTTTCAGGCTGCATGAATCTAACTTAGGACGGCTGTGGTGTCGTCCACGGCCGCGGCAACACTGCGTTAGTTGGTCATGTTCGCTGACTAGGTCGTAGAGGTAGATGCCGCATGCTTCTCGCCGATGAGCTTGAATCCATAACTCTTCCGGACGGACGACAGTCACGACACAAGTGCTCGGTCCCGCTGACCGCGACGCGTTTTCTATCTTCGAGAACCTCTGTCTCTTGGGTAACGGAGAGCATC
>WTXE01000442.1:0-18788 GCA_022496225.1 Russula aff. rugulosa BPL654 | reverse complement strand
GCGCGTCGCAGAACCCGATCGCGACCAAAATGTCCAAGTCTAGACGAACCTCCATAGGCCTCGGAGGGGCGTTCGGAGACGTGACTACCAAGCCCCTGATAAAGAGGGTGACACTAGGCGACGGAAAGTCATTCAAGAATTTTACGAAACCGAACGAACATATGTACAAGGTCTTGATCTTATATATGAAGTAGGCTATGAACTCTAATACGGCATTTTCGCTGACTATGTGTCCCTTGCCAGCTATTTCTTACACCCATTGTCGCTGCACTCGACACACCACATCCTCTCCTCGACCGCGCAGATCTCACATCCGTGTTCTATAACTTCATTGACATTTGGAACCTTCATCGCGCGTTCTTTTCTTCTCTCGACGAACACCTTCACCCCACCGTTACCCCTGGTCCCTCCCCACAACCGCCCCTAATTTCTCCACCACATCTATCGCCTGTCCTCCTGTCACATTTTCCGTATCTATCTTTGTATACACCATTTGTTACGTCGTTCAGCGCATCCCTGGCTGCTTTGACAACTCTCATTAACACTAACGGTGCATTTTCCTCATTTGTTGCCAGACAAGAGGTCAATCCTCGTTGTGGAAAACTTAAGCTACGGGACTGGCTTCTCACAATTGTTCAGCGATGTCCGAGATACCTTCTCCTCCTAAAGGATCTCATGAATTGTATCAACGTCGAAGACCCTGAGTATGCCTCTCTTTTGTCCGTCCATACACTTGTTTCCAGGAGTAAGTGGCACTACAAGCATCGTTTCATCAGATCACTTGATTATTTTTTAGTCACGACCTCTATGAATGCATCGCTGCATTCACACGCTCAAACCCTTGACCTTCTGGTCTCCAACGTAGTACACCCAACCTTCCCTTCCAGCTCATTGCTCCCGGTCGCACCTTTCTCAAGCGAGGCTCGCTTTTCCAACTTGAGGGTGGCTCATTTCCGAAAGAACGCGACTTCCTCCTATTCTCTGATTGTCTTCTCTGGATTGCGAATCTTGATAAAGGTGACAGCGAAGCAGCGAGCGTTGGGAGTGGAAAGGAGTCAAGTCTAGCCTTTCCCTCCGTCCCGTGATGGCGCGTTCCCGAGCCGCAGTGAAGCAGAACTATCTGCGCTACGCTCTCGTGTACAAACAGGTGGCTTTGGGAACAGGTTGTTACCATCATCGCAGCCTACGTCACCAACTCACCCCAGCCCGAGCACCCCACCCAGTCGGAGTATTGTCAGTCCATCTAGAGTGAAGAAACGCCAGGGCAGCAATGCCAGTTGCGATGAGAGATGGTGGTTCAAAGGCAAAGCAGAGCTTGTTGACTTGGAGATTGTCGTCACCCCGCCAACGGAAGTCGGAGAAGAATGCAGACTCGAGGTATGGAGTCCAGAAGGCTCATTTGCCGTATATGCGGGTAAATCATTCTCTAAGTTACTTACCTCGCGTTCGTCTAATTTTATATTTCCAGCCAGCGAAGGTGAACGGAATGAGTGGAGCACGGCAATACGGAATACCAAGGCGGCTTTGCTAGCGTCGTTGAATGTGACACGTCCAAATTCAACCCTCTCGTCGTCTACGTCCACAAACCACTTGAGAAGAACGCTACAAGCTTTGCCACACCTTCCTGAAGATGAGCAAAACAGGCCAAGACGCGGCAAGGTCGAGCATTTTGTACCTGCTGTCTGGATTCCTGATGGAAAGTCGGAATGCTGTATGCGTTGTGGAAGACCGTTTGGTTGGCGAAGAAGGCGGCACCATTGTAGACTGTGTGGGCGTTGTGTCTGCGCAAACTGTTCCGGAAGCGTATGTTGGCTCCAGCAAGTCATTACTGATCCGACTAAAATTACTCTGCGTAGATCTTTTACATATTTGACTCAGATGCCAAGGGACCCGGGAAACCTGCGCGCGCCTGCGATGCCTGCTACGAAACGGTTTTCCCGGTCATCACACCGCCTGCATCGTCCAATATGTCTTCCACAACTCCAACTTTCACACTGTCGAACTTTCCCTCGTGGCAGTCGACCCCAGCTCTCGCACTCGCTCGCCCACCCTCACTACTCATGGCCATAGACAAAGGAAGTTCAAATCGTGAGCTCGCGGGTGTAGATGACACCATGTACTCTGAGGCTCGTTCCCGGAACCAATCCACAGACACAGAGGTAGGCGAGCATGGCGAATCGACTCATCCGGTGATCCGCATAAAACCTGCATCGCGGCCACGTTCATTTCTCCACATCCTTGAGGACTTCCAAGAAGAAAGCTTACAGGTGACACCTAGCCCGAGCACCTCCCACTTTTCTGCGCAGACCGACAAATCTGTAGACGCCGTGTCTGCATCCTTACAACCAAATCTACGTCTCTCCGGTGGTCCCAGCGCTCAGTCTGTAACGTCTTTTTCGAGCGCGGCAACATCTCTTCCAAGTCCAGTATCGCGGAACGAAGACACCACTCGTCGGAAGCAACGGTTTTCTTTACCCATCGTGGGGTTGCAAACGACTCCGGTCACTGCGCGAGCAAATACGAAAGGCGAAGGTCTCGCAAAGCGGTTTTCCCTTGTACTTGGAGTTGGACGAACAATCAGAGGTCCTAAATCAACATGTGTAGATGGGTCGAGTTCGGATCAAGGGACTGAAGGGGGTACTGTCAAGCAGAGTAGAAGCACAGGACATGGTGTCGCTGCTTCAAGGCTGGCAGACTTGCTCGGAAGGCGAAAGGAAGCATAACTTAGAGTAACAACGTAACGACTAATTATATCGATCTGAGATTAGTATAGTCAATTAGTTCTAGCTAGAATTGGTTTAGTCGATGACGAGGAACGTAATTGATCACCGCGATTCATGCAATGCACAATTACGCTAAATATAAGCGAGGCAACCCACAACCCGACTTTGACAGCATTCGACCATCGAACACTGAACAAAGAACTCTCTTATGAAAAGCCACCCAGATCCACCAGCGGTCATAGTCGTCAGCGACTCGGACCAGGAAGACTGTGGCTCTCAGTCTGATTCGAGCATCGTCCTCACTCGTGAGTAGTATTGCTAGTATTCTTAGAGCCCTGCTAAAGCCTCGGGCTCTACCACGCTCCGCTACATCTCGACGTGGCAAATCCAAGCTTATGTCATGCGATAGTGGTCTCGCTCCCACTACCGATACAGGAATCCGTCAACGCCCAACCGGTAAGCCAACTACATGAAGTCATCGTGATTGATTGTGATGAATTCTCAGATACGCCACTGGTACGCTTCTAGGTTACCACTGCACTCGTATGGGACAAATACATTCGCAGCGAAAAACGGGGCTGGTCCGTGACTGATCTGGTCTCCCCGTCCCCGTGGAGAGAGATAGCGATGGACCATGGGACAAAGGACTCGACACCGAAAATAAGCCACCGGTAAGGTTTAGGTCGTATTGCACTTATTTGGGGTCAACTTTAACAAAGCATTTACAGTCAAAACGGGCTAAGATTCAAGTTGAATCGGTCGCCCCACCGTCCGTAGAGAGCGATGGCGGAGGAGCACAGGATCAAGTTATCGATCCGGGAAATGGGAGATAGTGACTCGCACAATGGTCCATGGCTCAGCAGTCGAGTTGGGCCATGTGCCTATACAGTTAAATAACATGCGGATGCGGAAGGACTACCCTTGGGTTACGGTGCGCGATCACGTGGATTGCTTGTTAACTGTCTCACATTTACTCTCGCTGTGTCATGGCTAGGCACGTCGAGCCAAACAGCAACTCGAAAACTCCACATTTCTACCTGTGTGGAAGAAGCAAAACCGCCTCAGGGTGAACCCTCTCGTGGCACTTGAGCTGTCCCCGGTCACAGCTTCTTTCTGGATGGCAGGTGGAGGTACGTTCTCCTACTTTCAAGGTGATCATGCATCTTCGTAACTTGTCCTATGAATAGCTATCAACAAGATTATCCAAAAACCTGGGTGTATTGCCATCTCCAGTGCAACATTAGGAGGACAGCCCAGTGATCCAGAAGCCGCAGGTATGATCGAGTCAAGTCATACTATTCAAGTTGTTTATGTGCGAGTAGCACGACCACTAGACTCTTATAACCGCGCAGGAACTCTACAGATCTGGACAGATGGTAACTCGAAAGGCCATAGTAGTAAGTCAGCGTGACCTTACAATTCCTGAGTTGTGACGGAAGCTTTGTAGCCATCTTGCATGGGCATTGCGTCATTGATTCCCCAAGAGCATCTGAGGGACTCGATCAATGCCGCAAGTGCTACACTGTCAATGACATTGCTTTGATCCTAATCGGTATGCCGTATGCGTCGTTTACGCCACCTGGAGTTTCCACTGACATTCAGGTTTTTCTTAGGAGCCATTTGATGGCCTCAACTGGAAATAATGGGACTGTCCAGCTGTGGCAGGATGGCGAAAAGTTGGATAATGGTTGTTGTCAGTGTCTGCAGTTTCTTTTGTCCGATGGACTCTTATTTTGCTTAGACGAGTATCCCAGGGCTCCGAATGACGTGGCATACAGGGAAAGTGACTCCCTGATGGCCGTGACGTGTTTGAATGGGCACGTTTCTATCTGAGCTAGCTGGAGCTTGATCTCTCATCTACTTTCCAGCTGTGTTTATGTCCATCCCACCTTATCTCACAGCCCACTTGGAGACCCCATGGAGCTGCGTGTTGGACCACCGGAGGCGCGGCAGTCCGTGGGTGCTCTTGTTTGGGGCAAGGGGGCTTCCGCGGACACCCTTTTTGCCTCCTCGGAATCACAGAGCACAACTGATTTCAGTGGCTACCATGTCGCGTTTGATCCCGATCAAGGAAGATGTGCATACGAGTTCAGCGCTAAAGAAAGTGGAGACGCCATGGCTTTGGACCCAGATGGTTCTGCCATCCGAGTCCAATCCGAAATTCCGAAACAAGCTGACCATATTTTCCCGCAGGTGCACGGCTGGCCCTATGCACCGCCTCCCGTGACGGCGCACATTTTCTGAGACTATACGATATCGGCCGAAAAGACGGGCGGCGTCCTTTACAGAAGATCCCGTTGGATATTTTCTTCGCCGGATCGGCCTCAGGCTCCCTACAACTCGAATCGCGCGATGGTGAAGTGAGGGCTGTCAGTTTCAGTCCGGACGGTCTGCTGCTCGCGATCGCTCGTAGCGATGACGAGCTACACATTTACGATTCTCGGTTCATGGGGCGCAGTCGGGAACCAATGAGGAGGTACCTGCATTGGGGAGATGATTACTGCCTGGGTGGAGATAGATGGGGGATCGTAGATGCCGTATGGGTAGACGGGTGGTGCGGAAAGGGACTAGGGGTTATCACAGGCGGGTCAGATGGTGAGATTGTTTTTCAAACTTAGCCCATCTGCATACCCACCCATTTAACCTCTTTCTTTGTGCTTGTGCAAAAAAAGGCTGCGTTCGTTTCTGGGACGTACGCAGGTCGGACGACGATATCTCGAATGGTGAAGTGATCGCACGGCCAGACTCAGACATTGGCCACTTCTCCGTCGGCGATCCCTACAGCGGAGAAAAGCCACTCGTCATGTGAGTTGTACCCGTCACATATAGATTTTGGTTTTGATTTGAACCTCATAAATTATTACCCCTAGCGGTGATAATGGTGGACGAGTTTACGTTTACGACCATGCGACCGCTAGCAGTTCCGCTTGCTGAATACCCATGCCGATTAACTCAAGTCATGTCCGAGGCTGCGTGCCAAGGCAGTCAGTCATATACCCCCGACACTTGGCGAAGTATTTAAAAAGTTGCGAGGCGATGCGAGCATTGCCCGGTATGGGGATGCCAGGGCGTATATATTATCTTCGTAGAGGTATCGCGTAACATAGAAAAGGCAATGCGGTAATTATGGTTACAGAACAAAATATTCTTGACGCGGATATGAGCAGAAAAACGACCAGAAAAAAGAAAAAGAGAAAAGAAAACTATTGTCCGTACAGCAGAGCAGTCGGCGGCGGAGAAAAAGAAAAAAAGAAACTATTGTCCGTACAGCAGAGGAGGAGGCGTATGGGGAGAGACATGGGTGTAGGGCCAAACAGGATAGAACATTGGGGTTGTGAGGGCTCGCCGGTGGCTGAAAGCCTGGAATGGGTGCCACGTGCGGAGAACTAGGGTAGTAATGAGGATATCGTCCAAATTGGTCATGCATGATACCATTTGGTGGGATCATGAGGCCTGGAGCTGAAGTAGGGTATTGAGGTGGTGCGGGAGGTACGTGTGTGTAGTGGTGCCTGCCCAAGGAGACAGGGGCAGGCAAAACATTGGGCGCTTGCCCCGGGCCCTGAGCCCGAACATCGACGACGGGGTGCTGTGTCACTGGCATATTTTGCGTCATCCGCGGCGGTGGAAAATATGGGATCTTTTGTCGGGTTCGCCTTCCTCCCCGACGGCGAGACTTCCGGGGCGACTTAGTGCCAGTGCCAGTGCCAGTGGAGTCGTGTTCATCAGGTGCGCCACTTCGCCGGGTGTGTTGTCGGTCTCGCCGGAGCCTATTGTTGTGTCTCCCTGATCGTCTGCGTGGACCAAGGAAGATCCATCCGAGTCGTCAACGGAGCTTCCTTCCTGATCGCTGGCTGCCAGTGCGCACCTCGTGGTTGTCGATAGCTCTGACGCGTCTTCATCAGGAGCCGCGGCTGAATCTGGCGAGTTGCCGCCGCACTTGGCTGGGAGGCTACCTTCTGTTGAGGATTTCTCGGCCCTGCAGATTGCTGCCCAATTTGGCACGTCGGTATGGTGTTTGGATGAGCGTTGTGTAGACTGGCTAGACTGGCTTGGCGCGGGGGCGTGTATAGAGGCATATAATCCACTTCGTGTGGAATTCGAACGAGTTATGGAGTGGGTCGGCTCCTTCTCCGAATTCTCCGCGTCGTCTCCAAGCGCCTGGAGAGTCCCAGTGCTCGGGTCTGGAGGCGCGTGGATAGAGGCACGAAGTCCGTCGGTGACCCTAGGCGACACTGATTTTGTAGGTTGTGCATTTCCGGACGATTCTGGCTCTTCTACGGCATCTGTGTATGTCTGGAAACTGCCAGACTCGATCGGGCGGTCAGGAGTGTTGGTGGTCGCGTCCAATACCTCGACACATCCGTGTGTCTGTAATATCTCCTCGTTCCGGGGAGCATGAATAGAGGCCTCCAAGCCTACAGAGGCCGACTCAAGTGAAACTACTTCGTTCATTCCTGAGCTGCGTGGTTTGAAAATAGGTGCATCTGCTCTGAGCGATGACAATGTTGTTACTTGATTGGGAGCTGATGAGAGTAGCCTCGATGCATTAGTCGAGTAAACATTAATTACACGAAATGGCTTACCAGCGTCATCAAAAATATCAATATCACATAGAAAAGTCGGACTAAGACGGTCGGTGATGATAGAGGCTGGTAGGTCTGGTCAGTATAGAACTTAGCCAAATACAACTAGAGTGACTACCATGGGCTGCATTGGAGGTTTCAAACATGCTGACAAGATCATCAGCCGATGCACATCTGGTGATGGATGTGATTTCGCGCTCGTTTTGGCCCTCTGACGTACGGTGAAGCAGGGATGAAAGTCGCGGAGAAGGGAGGCGGGTATTAACAGCTTCTGAGGCGGACTTCTTGGCTGAGAACGACGAAGCAGAGTCGAGAGAATAACCACGGGATCGAAGGCGAAGTTGAGGTGAGGTGAGGGCCCGGTCCTCAGTTGCAGGTATGGGTGGGGTCTTCGGTGTTTCTGATGTACAGTCCACTTCCTTATAATCGAGCGTCTCGTCACCATCGCCCTCCGAGTTGGACGGTTGATAGCAAACACGTCTTCCTCATCGACATCAAGCTCGCAAGCATCCTCGATAGCTGGAGGTGACATACTGTCCTCCTGCAGTTCGCCACTGGGTTCTGAATTCCGGGGATGTGAAGTGTTCGATAGGTCAAGGAGTGGTAAAGTGGGGACTTTCGCCGCCTCGGTGTCCAGGGGGTACATTCTGGTACCCTACCTCCGAATCGTCAATCCGAACGGCAGGTTCGACCAACAAAGCGCTTGGGGCTTCGAAAGCAGCAGTTTGGGTCGCAGAAACAGAGGGGGGATCGATCAACGCGCAGCCCGAAGCAGGCAGCGTCGATGGACTGGAGTCACCGTCCGTTGTCTTCTCCGAACCGTCTAGTGAGAATCCATGTGAAATGACGGGAAACAACAGGAACTGCCCCAGAGGAGCAGGAGACTGAAGCAGGATTGTGGTCGCAAAGGATAGTGTCGACGGACTCTTCGTTGAATATGGAAGACTCCCATGCTCGAGGATTCAGAGACAGGTTTTGCGGTATCAACCGAGGGGAAAGGGTGTGGCGTCTCCTCGACTGTTGGTGTGCAGTGATGCGTGGACTCTTGAGGCGGGGCTGCGGGTTGGAAAGTCGGGACTGCTATAGTCGGAGAAGAAAAAGAAAGTGAATGGTATGGTAGATGCGGCCATCAACAATAAGCGTACCGTGGACTGCTCCGACTTTCTCTCCGCATCATGAGATTCGTCGGACGCAACAACCAGAAACCAGTATACCTGACCCAAAGTTCAGAAGAAAAGACACAGGGCAAGAGAAAAGCATACAAAGCAGTTGAGTATCGCCAATGGAACGACGAGCAGCACGGCAGTGTAGCTAGTGCGATCATCCGTCGCACGTACGAACTCATGCGGAACGGCATTGTTAGCCACAAGCGTGGAATTCGACCAACACTGGGTTGGTAGAGGTTTCATGGTGACCAAAGACATTCCGAGGGGAAACAACGCGGTACCCTCTGGGGGCGATTGGATGTCGGGGATAGACGTAGCCAGAGAACTCCATTGGAATGACCGAAGGGTGGGAATCTTGAAAGAACCGACCAAGACTGGGGGTGGGGGAGCGAGGAGTGTGGCACTAATGAGGAGGAAGAGAAAAATAGAAAAAGGCAGCATCTTCACGGCGTATACTGTAGGTGGGTGAGCGGAAAGACGGGATGTCGGGGATGCGAAGGGAAGATGTTTCTATCGCCACAATAAATATGGCGAGAAACGGTCGGGTGCCACATCAAGAACATTTGTGGTTTGTGGTTCGTGGTTGTGGCTCGCTTGGACATAGCTTTGGCCGAGAGTACAAAGGCGAGAGAGCCGGTACTGCCTTGAGCACTGACCATGTGCGGAGTAAACAAGCTCATGCTAGTGATGTGGCGAGATAAATGTCCATCCACAAAGCGTAGCGCTCAATGCCACAACACAGAGACATGTGTACCTTCCGCAACGAGGTAAGGTTGCCCGATCAGAAAAAAAATCGGTTCCAAAAAGAAGAAATGGCTTATTCTCAAAGTTCGTTCGTACGCTAGGCGGTAGTCAAAAATACAAAATTGGGGTCATTAAATAATAGCAAATCACGTGATATGGCTATTAGACGAAAAGGGGTCCGTTAAATCCTTGTCCTCGGTGTGTGGCTCGCAAAGCAATGACAATAATACATCCGAATCCAAACGTCAGAACAATCCTAAACAATGAATGATAAACGCGTAAATGCCTTCGGGAGAAAATGCTCACCATTCAATCCACGCAAATGCCTCGAGGGCACTTTGATGACTACAGAAGAGGAAGAGGCTTCGCACATGACATGAGCGCCAAAACGAGTCGGATATACTCGCTCGCCACATACTGGCAGGTAGATACATCATCAAGAGATGCCGTGAGAGCGGCTGCGCCCGAGAGCCAAAACACCCACGACAGAAACAAACTGACGGAGAATGGTCGTTAACAAGCTAGTGATAGGCTGATGGAAGGTGCCCACAAGATGGCATGAGCGGTGATGCTCGTCAAAACTTCTGCCAATCCCAAAAGCAATAGCGTAGGAAATATCGGGGAGAGTACCGTTGTCCATACGGAGCAGAATAGGAGGAAATGTACACGGTCGCGCTCAGTTGTGAACGGGTAGTTGGAACCGTAGCGTGCAGTCAGCCATGCGGATATGCCCAACTGCAGGAAAAGGGGGTTAGACTGTTGCACAACGTGGTTATCATTATGTAGATACGAACCACAATGATGGCGAAGACTACTATTACAGTGAAGAAGGCTGGGCGGTTGTGGCGTGAGAGGATGGGATGGGAGAGGACGAGTCGAACATACTGAAATAGCCACGTCTGAGAGTACTAGTATCTGTCATGATCATGATGTGGGGAGCTGAGAAAGCGTGAGTGAGGCCCCCGCGCCCCGTTTGCGCCCTTACAAACCGATTCGGCCGATCTCTGCCGAACAATCACGCCGGATGACGTCACTCTGTAACCCTCTCCCCCACCACCGGTACACAGACCTGGTCTCCAGGTATCAGCCTCTCACACACCAAGTTCGCATTGGCTTTCCTTAAGTCCTCCAGCCCACACCCATGCGCCTCGGCAATCCTCCAACACGTGTCACCTGCCGCAACAACCACACGTGTGCTTCCCTCAGGGCACTTCGAGTACTTGACAGGTGCAAAACCAGGGAAGACGATAAGCCGCCAGACCAGCAGCAGCACGACGATAACGATCAAAATGAACGGGAAGAGCATCCGATATGAACTGCCACTCGAATGCCGTGGGTAAGGTGAGCCGTCCTGGGCCAGGTGACGTTAGCCCGAGCCGCCCGGAAGACTGTCAGCCATCAGAAAAAACACTCACAGCATCCCCCGAAAGGAGCGCATAGCCACCCTCACGCCTAGGACCATTTTCCACGTCATCCCCATCACCGTGGGCGACCTCAGCAGCGTCCGAGACTGTAGCTTTATGTTATATTCCATCCAAGTCATGAAATTGAAGGGTACATGCGTACCGCGTGTCATTTCTCCAAATTGGGCACCTTCCGGTCCTTCCCATAGATGACCCTCCTTGTCGCGAAAAAAATACTTTCCAGAGTCAGCGTCGTAACCAACTCGCTTCATGCCCTCTGGGAGCCGATAGTCATCCTATAAAGCTGGTAGTCGTAACCAAGTGAGATCGAAGAGTAGAATAATTCAAACCTCGTCATATTGCGACCAGCGACCCATGAAAGTGAATGAGCCTTCAAGAAGCTAGAATGATTTTACAGTAAAAAAGGAAGACTGAAGGAAGTGTGAAGTAAGATACAAAGGTACAGGACACCGCCACTGTCTGGTTCGGCATTCGGGAACTGTCACGGACCGCTGATGCCCGGTTCCCATAACTCCGCTCATATCCACCTACAGTACTACTGTAGTATCGCACTCGAAGGGAGAAAGAGGCAAAAAATGACCCGTCAGGAGTCTGACTGGACTATCCCATACCAGCATAACAAGGCGCAAGCTGAGATTCGGTTCACCTTGGGCCTCGATGGGCGCTACTGAATACATATTCAATCCGTTCGGTACAGGTTTTTTCACTCCAGAGTCAAACCCTATGATCGACGCCGTGACCTGAGAGATATCATGTTCTTGGTGACTCATAACTAGGCAGGTTGTCTGTCGCATAGCATTTATAGTTTACTCGAAAGTTTACCTTTCGTCCAGGGTTCATGACGTCAAGACCGTACGAAACGCTGCCGTATGTCAGCGCTGTCAACAGCTGACTGATATCCGCGCGTATTTACTCGTCTAGCTCCACCCTATTCAGGCGTAGTCCACCATCTTTCGGGTCCCAGCATACACATGCAAGGGAGGAATAAAATGAGTACAGACCCCAAAAAGGAATATATCGAGTCTCGTCACATTGTAACCAACTGGGGACCCATTCAGCGCGCGCTTACTTTCAGAGGCTCTCGTGCGTGTTTACTCCAGGCCTTGAGAGTTGTATCCCGGAAAGGTCGCGACTCTCGCACCAGGGCTTCTTGATGTTCGCGCTCCTTTTCTAATAGTCACTAATGGTGAACCTATGCTCGAACTCGCGAGGGTATTCAATCAATGGTATCGTGATGTGGGAATACAGATGATCACAACAAAATGCTAGCAGATACATATTCTAAAGATGGCCCCTCCCCCGGACAAATTCTCATACACCAGATCGAAGTGCAGACAATGTGCGCACCGCGATTTTGGGGACCGTCACCAGCTCGGCGAACTCACGGCTTAATACTGTCCCTCTCGATTCCCGGGCCTTGATTTTGCAGAGAATGTCGAAGGCCATGTCGAAGGCAAACCTTGGGATATCTCCACTGCACCGCCGATACGCCATGATGCACGAATCTCTGCGATGTCACCGAGATGCGATAGGTGAGGTACATTGGGCCCCGACTCGAATTTACGCCGAAGATTGACCAACATGCGGTTTCGCGCCGACTTCGAGGTCGTGCCAAAAATTCTTCCCCACTCTGTCTTCATGTCTCCTACATGAGTCTCGATTGTATTGAGCTCCGTGCGCGCCTCTCGCGCAAGCTTGTGAAGGTAGACCCCAGGAAATGATTCAATGTGAGATAATTTCGCCACGATCTTCTGGTATGGGCTCAGAAGGTCATGATCTGCCTCGAACCTAGCAACTCCCGGCTGCCCCCTGAGGTCCTCGTACTCGAGCAGAACCCTTTCTTGAAGTTCTTCGCCGAAGCCTTTCAGGATGTCCAGAATGAATGGACCCAGGCCTTCACCACGTTTTACAGTCACGCTTTGACTCCTTTGGTCATCCTCTTTAACAAAGCGAAGGCATTCTGGCAGACCCCACGCGTAGGACTTCACGTCTTTCTTGAAGACTTCCTGCTGGACATGATGACCTGTCTTCCTCGAGTCAAGGCAGGTGGTAAACCTACAAAACATCAGGTTCTGCTGGGCGAGAGGGAAATTAAACCTACATATATGCCAGCCGGATAGTTTCTGGGTGTGAGTAACCCTTTGTGTATGCCGCATAGCCGTGATAGTTGGAGTATTGCCCAACATGCTCATTGTCCAGGCTGCGAAGCAAAGCAGTCAGGAAAGTACTCTGAACCTTCTCGGGTGTTGAGTTTCGGTGGTGAGTATGAAAAGAGCTGACGAGCTCTATATGGTCCTCGAAGTTTTTTCTTTCGAGGCCATCTGGCTTGTCGACGACTTTTGGTTGGTTGAACTTTTCAACCACAGACGGTGTCCAATTGACCATCACGGTATCTTTACTTCATGTAAATTTTAGATGGAAGAAAGGACTCTCGAGCGCACCTCCATCATAGTCTGGACGGATAGTCATCACGCAGTCAATTATATCGTTAATGGTGGCGGGAAAGGAGAGGACGAACCACCGCCGGAAAGGAAGCTCGCCAACGATCGAGATCCCTTTGTTGAGAACACGACAACATTGATATAATCCGCTAACAGTTCATGCTCGACTGCCTCGACCTGGGCGAATACATACAAGTCAGACGAAAATCGAGCGCAAAATCGTTTGGTTATTACCTTCTGGATATCTGAGGCGACCATGGTGGGATTCCGGCTAACCTGTGCAGAGTCGGATGACGCTACTACTGGCCACAAAGTAATAACTCACGAGAACTGGTCCCCGAACGGAGTATATATTTGTCTCCGTTAATGGGTCCCCGAGTTCCTGAGATGACCTGAAATGAATCTGGCCTTCTTCCAAGACGCCGAAGGGGTCTAGTACCAAACGAAATTGTTGTTGAAGTTCAAGTTCAGTAAGCGCGGCGGATGCTGTGATTAATATACGCACCCGGAACGATGAAAGCCCCGGCAGATTGACGCACTTCGATGTGATATCCTCGCAAGTGCCGTTCCATAGCGTTTTTGATCACATATCGCATTTTTTCGTTGAGGATTGGGAAACTTTTAGGGTCGAATCCAGCTTGGATTAGCGCTAGCACCGTCTCATACAAAGACTTCTCGCTGTCGTTACTGTCTAGGGAGGGATCTTCTTCCTCTAAGTCGTCGCCGTCGTCTTCGCGGTCCATTTCAAACCGGTTAGCCAGACCAATTGCCCGTGCAAGACCATGTGCTATCTTCTGCAGCCGTGTCCTGGTGACACTTCCCATAACGTTGATCGTGTTCCAAAGTAACGGCATGGCACCAGGACCATCCCATTGAGTCAGAGATGTAAAAACATCAGTCAAACCGGTATGCATAAGCTCTTGGAAGACTTCAGAATCAACCCCATTTTCGGCCAAGTTGATGATGAGTTGGTAATTGAGGTGGGCCGGAACCGTGATACGGGTCGACTGCGAGACCAGGTCAAATATGACGTGGGCACTGCCCGCCTCTAGGCTGGGAAGTTTGATTTTTCTTTGTGAATCTCGAATCCAGATCCGCGGGGGTTCCGTGGGAGACCTGTCTTCACCGTGCAAAATCCAGAGCCCTTTCGAGCCAGCCACACGTCCTTGTACTGCAGTTGGGCGGCTTGGGAGCCCGAGGCGTCGCGCAATAAGAGTCAACGCCGCCCCATTTATAAACCCACACCCGTCGGTGAGGGTCGTTCCTTCCCCCTCTTTTTGAGGTGCAACTAGGAGAAAACAGCTCGTGAATGATGCGTTTACTTTAAGCAGACGATGCACCCACGGATGTCTGGGATGAATTTGATATTTCCGGGCTCAAATTCGAGGACTGGGACGGTCGTCGAGAGACCAAGATCGAATCGTGTTGTCCATTTGGACAATGGCTACACCGAACAAGTCAAGAAAATGACATGGAAGCAACGCAGAACCCATACCTGTTTCTGATTCAAGCCGAGCGGGTTGTGCCACTCAATGAAATCCCAAAGGGACATGCGTCTATCATCTCCTTGAGCTCTATCAAGCTTGCGGTCTTCGTCCTCATTCACTTCAACCATGTAGGCGCTGCCATCTCTGGACGCAAATGGCACGAAGACTCGGCCACACAGAACGAAACGTCCGCTGAGGTGATCACGAACGCTACTCCCCTTCTCGAATCGAAGTTCTTTTGATAATACGACCTTGAGAATACGCCGGGAACCCAGGAACCTGGCGAAGCGGGTGGATTTTTTAAGGTCCGGACGATCAAGGCGGTATGTGAATTTGCCCTTTGACCTTGATAGCCGCATTTTTTGCTCAATGCGACCACCGTACCAGTCAGGTGAACCCTTCCACTCGCCTCTTAGACCCAAACCTCGCGATTGACCCTCAAGAATTGCATCTTGCTCTCTGTCGTACTCTTCCCTGTGCAGCATTGTTAGTCGCGCAGGTTTCATGCTTCGTCTTAAACCCTACCATAGATTCAAGTTCGTCGTGCTGGATTCCGTCGGAGGCACAGTACTAGTCCTACCAATCGTCCCTGACACAACCGCGCTAACTCTTGAGGCAGCCTCAGTATTGGAGCCGCGAAGCTGAATGAGAACGTTATCACTGATATCGTCCCACGTCCACTTGTCAGCGAGTACCCCGCGGGCAAGTTCGTACTGAACACCCCAAGATATTTTGAGTTGTTCCATGCGCTCCTGGACAGTTTTAGAATGACATATGATTCGACTGGGCAGGGCGATTTTTCCACTTAAGAGTGGTGGCAGTTCCGGTGGTGGGGGGACACCTGCAGGGGCAGAGTGCTGAGGAATCGATGCCTGTGACGCCTGGGGCAGTGGAGGTTCGGATGCAGCCGAAGAGGTATAAGGTCGTTCGCGGCCCGTCAACGAAGACGTCTGCGGGAGTGTTGAAATGACACTGCCAGTGGAGTATCCATTGACAGGGGTTTGACGAGGGACAAACTTCCCTACATGCCGTTCTTGGCGATCCACAGAACTTTGAGATGGACCCAGCTGCGAAGTTGGAGCAGACCTCTGAGGTTGAACTGCCTGAGCAGGTGGCCCATCGCGACGGCGTGTGGACGTGTGAGAACCCGAGGTGATCGGAGCGCTGAATACCGTTGGCAACGTCAGCGCTATCAGTGGTCGCTGGTAGAACTGCGTTAGAAGACTGTGTGCCGATGGGACTCGGAAAACTGAACAACATTACGACTACTGGGCCGAGAAACTTGATGATTACTCGTACGAACGATACCTTGAGCAAACCGATAGAGTTACTGTGCCCCAAGAAAAGTCTAGAATACTTACTACTACTAGTACTCTCAGTAGACGTCTCTGCTTGTGGTGAAATTGAGACTCAAACATGAGACAAGAAAATGAAGCATATACCTTCCCCTGTAGAGCTGCTAGGTATGTATTCACCCTGTCCATAGTTTAGTGATAGTCATGTCACCCGCCACACGGGACGTGCCTCTGAAGTGGACTCAAGGGACTCAAGAGAAATGACCGAATCATTTCGATGGTGAGTGATACCCAGTGGCCTCGAAAAGTCGAGTTTGCGATCTGCAATCACTTCAGTAGTCCGGAATGGTCTATACAGCAGCACTAACTTATGTTGCGAGAGTAGGGCATGGTTGAAAGAGGACTGTCGACTAAAGTCCACAAGTTGAGGAGTTCAAGTTAGCGTCAGGATTCGCGGTCGCGTGTTGAAATTTCCGATCCGATCCGATCGATCTAGATTAAGCGCCCTCTTATCGCGTAACTCGATTGCCAATCTCAGATCATTTTGCCTTATTTGTTGTTTAGCAGTCGTCCATGTGAATGATAGTGATGAGCTCATGGCACGTGATGCATTGTATATAGTAACTTATCTCGTCTTAGGGGCCTTTCGTAGTCCTTTCTTCCCTATCGTGCGGCAGGATTTATAAATATTTTGAGTCTCTGCAGGCATGAAGGTGTTCTGGAACCCCGATTGTCTCCTACACAATCCTCTCTATGATACCCCCAGGTTCTCTGGAGACAAAAGTCCCTACCTCGAGAGCCCTGATCGCTTGCAGGTGATCAAGAAAGCACTCGAAGAGTATCCTTCATTGTTTAGCTTCGAGTTGGCTAGCCCATCCTTACAGGACGTCACCCGCTGCGTCGAGAAGGTGCACAGCCGTGAATACCTAAACTACCTGAGCCATACATACGATGATTGGGTTCGAACGGGGGGTAGCACGGTAACACTGCCCGCCTTCGCCGACAACGGGCCTCCTAATCATTAGCATTACCATCAGGAGGCCGTGCTACCTGAAATATTTCCTCACCCTGGACCACTTCCTGGACCAAGTCAGACTCAGGTTGATCACCACTCGCACATTGCTCAAGCAGGTGCTACTGAACCAGGTTCGCCGTCGTTACAGCATATGAAGTGTGGCTTTCAATGACATGGTTCTAGTTTACTATTGCCGTGACAGAGGGTTCCCATCACTAAGGGTTAGTACTAGCCGTCTGTCACTCTGGTAGACTGTCCGTTTCAGATACATCTCTCGAAAACTGTAGACACATACTCGTCGGTCATTGCTTCCGTCGGCGTCGCCTTCTCTGCCGCGCGGGAACTCGCCACGACTTCAGGCCCTCACGGACCTAAAACAGGTGTATTTGCCTTGTGGTCAGCCGAATTTCATATTTCCACGCCGCACCCTGCTACCAAGGTGACTCTATAGTCGCCCACCCGGTCATCACGCAGGAACATCGCTCGGAGGTGGCTTCTGCTTCGTCAACAACATAGCCGTTGCTGCGCGATATCTCCAAAGTTTATCTCCCAGGTCTGCAAAGAAACGTAAAATCGCCATCCTTGATGTCGACTGTCACCACGGAAACGGAAGCAAGTGCTCTTAGCTTGTAATGATTTCAACGCACTGATTTTAGTTCATATCGTGCAGCGCAGGAGATTTTCTACTCGGATCCGAGCGTTCTGTACGCATCTCTTCATGCGCGTCGTCCTTGTATGATTTCCGTATTCAGTTCCGACTTTGGTTAATTTCCTTCCATAGATTCTACACTGGCAGGAATGGTAAAAGCGAAAGGCACTGGGAAGGGTGTGAATACCAATTTCAATTACCCCCTACCCTGGTACACACAAGATGACGGTTATTGCACCGCCCTTCGGAAAGCGATTGAGAGCATTCGTAGATTTGACCCTGCGTACCTACTCCTGAGGTTTTGTACTTTAATTTACGGCAGGGACGACACTGATCGCACCTTTTATTAGTCTTGGCGTCGATACCTTCGCTGATGATATAGGCGGCACCTTCAAGTTATCTCGGTCTTGTTATCCTATTATCGGCCAGATAACTGCAGACTTAGGAAAACCGACACTTTTTGTAATGGAGGGGTAAGCCCATGGCACACATTTTTCACGTCGGTTCTTTTCACCTGTTGCACCTTTAGTGGTTATCACATGACGACTCTTGGGGAAAATGTCCGCGCCGTGCTCCAGGGTTTTGAGGAATGGTGAATAGAAAAAGCAAATGTCTAGGGGGGTTAAGCGCCATCCATTTCGCGCTGCTTTTGCTGTAAGCTTCGTGTGTGTATCTCGGGTTTTTTCAACAACACATGTAGGGTTAGGAAAATATGATGAAGATTAGAACATTCAAGGAGAGAAATACATGGTGTAGTAATAGCCCCGTCGAATGCTGTCACGACCGTCCCGTTCAGCATGAGCATTCACTTCCTCGCGAACGTGATCTGATCATGGACACGTCAGCAAAATGTTAGGTTTCCGATCAAGAACCTTACCTTAATCTTATTCTCCCCATCGAGTTTGTAATTGTGTAATGCATCCTTCGCAACAGTTGCGCTTCCTTCGTCCATGTACTCGACGAACGCAATATCCTTTTTGTTTGCGATGAGACGAACTTCGTGCAGGTTGGGGTACCTGTCCTAAAGTCAGTATGGGAGAAACATTGAAAGCAAAGCAATGCGATATTCACTGTGAGAATAGCGCCATAAGTTGGTCTTTGCTGACACTCTCGGGCAGATTCTGAAGGAATAGAATTTTGTTCGGCGGCAAATACTCGTCGGGCATCTGGACCGCGGGTCTTCTGGGCGCAGAGACCGCGGGGCCGTCCGCTATGGTTTCAAAAAAAAAAATTGCAATGAGTACAAGGGAGATTACAATAG
>WTXE01000441.1:0-18822 GCA_022496225.1 Russula aff. rugulosa BPL654 | reverse complement strand
ACTGTATATATTATTGTATATACAATCCCCTATCTAATTAGCTCAGTTCCTCCATCTCTACATTAGATGCCCACCTGGCATCTATTCCTGAGTCTTTCTACTCTAATATATGCCACAGATTATAGATCCTGTGTCTCGAATCTCACAATCGAATAAAAAAACTCAATCAACTGAATTTCAAATTGATTAAATTCAATCACTTCACATGCCCATTCAAAACACATCAAATTATTCCTATTCAAGATAAAACTCCCACCCCTATGCCATCCATTGACAAAACTGAGAATATCTTTATAAATGATCCCTTCCAAGTCTCCACAAATGAATGAAAGAAACTTGATTATGAGAAAGCCTTCTACAAGAAAAGTCTCTATAAGGGGATCCTTTATGTGGATGCTTCTAAAGAGAAGGATAATGATATAATTAAGAAGATAATTGTTTAGAAATATAAATCTCTAAACACCTTAGTGAGAATTCCATTTCAATGAAAATAATTGGACCAATTGGTTCCAATGCATCACTCTAATCTTGTGTACAACTGGCCTTTGGGAATATATTAGTGGCACTATCAAAAAGCCCAATAGGCTTATTTATTGTGAGAGTAGCAATAATTGGATTAGCAATGATGAACTGATCAAAGTAATTTTAATTCAAAATGTCACTGCCCTACAGCTCCACCACACTGATTAAGATCAGCCATCCACCAAAGTGTGGCTTGTGCTAAAGACACTTTACCAAACCACTGGATTCCATACCACACTTATATATATGAGAAATCTATTTTGTATAAAAGCCAAGAAAAATGAAAATATACTAGAATACATTAACAAAATAATCCTTATAACTGCCACATTAACGGAGCACAAGACGCCAAGCTCGTATGATGCACTGTCTCATTGTCTATTTGAATACCACAGATATGTGTCAACTTGGATAAAGCCGCTGAAATACAGGGATTTATAGGCTACCTTCATCGCAAAGTCACTCATTTCATGTCTGCTTGCCACGCCAACTTCACCCACGATCCATCAATCTTTCTTACCCTTTAGTATGATCAAATCTTACAAAAGAGCGAGGAATTCCTCACCTCCCTCTTTTTCTGATACCAAAGTAACTGAACAGACCAAAGACAATGCCAACTTTGAAAACACAAAGACGTTTGAACAATGATTTAATGTAGAAAACAAAACAAATGAAGAAGTTTGAGGTTCATTTATTTCCTCTGTCGATACTTAGTACTACTTGGCAAGTTTATTTCACTCAGATGCACAAATGAAAACCTGGAGGTCTAACATGTATAAACACTTCAAAAGTCATCCTGATATTATAATTGCAAGGGGCGTCGTTAAGTACAGGTTTAGTTGTAAAACTCATTCATATGTATCCTTTTGTCCTCTTCTACTTGTTTCACATTGGTATTAGGTCAAGTGATCCAGTCATCCATGTGTGCAATGATGTTTCCACATTAAATCTCAAGCATCATGTCAGTTGCTATGATGGACAAGTAGTTTCTGGTGGACGCATTAATGAGTTTGCCCATGGTTTGACATACAACAAGGTGGAATTTCGTTACCTTGCAACACTGTGGGTTTCACAATGCCATTGCCCATTTGCTATTCTCGACGATTGTCCACTCAATCGCATGTTCCAAATGCTATATGCCAAAGTGAATGTGTTATCTACTTCAACTGTATCTTGAGATGTCAAGGAAGTTTATGAGATTACAAAGAAGAATGTCAGAAAGGTTTTACAGTCTCATGATCAGAGAATTCATTTTAGTGTCGACAGGTGGACATTTCCAAACACTTTCTCTTTTCTCGGTGTTGTTGTTTATCAAGTCCAGTGCGGTAAACTTCAATCATATATCTTAGACTTCATTAAGTATATCTTCTATTAAACACTACACTTACTTGTACTGATTGTGTACTAAATTATTAAAGGGCCACACAGGCCAATACCTTGTGAAACAACTGGTGAAATGTCTCAAAAAGTTTGGCATATCAGAAAAGGTAAATCTGAATGTATGTTTGTGCACATGTTGATTGATTGCTGTATCTTAGGTGTTTGGACTTGCCCTTGATAATGTGTTGAACAATGACACAATGGTTGATGAGCTTCAGACTCTTCTTTCAGGTTCGATCTGTGGGTCTCACACATGAATATGCTGTATTTGCTATATCATGAACCTTGTTATGAAGGTATATAAGTATTGTCTCTAGAACAACATGTTATCTAATGGTTTAAAGCCCATTCTCTCCTAGTTCAGCTGAGAAAAAAAGGGTTTCAAGGATGGTGCTGATAGTGATGGTGATAATGATGATAATGATGATGATGGGATCATAGATGATGAAAATAAAAATGACATCTCAGATGTAGATCTGGCCTGTCAGGCAAGTGATGAAGCAGTCCTGGAAGAAATCGCTCGTGAAGCAGGAGATGGCAATTCTCCTGCCGAAGAAGCTCCTATATCGGGACCCATTGAACCTCCCTCCCCCGAACCTCCTTTACCCCTGTCGCATCACCAACCCATTGAAGCTGGCAATAATAAGCTACAAAGTCATGAAGAGGCACCATCCACTAGTACCAGGGTCCCTCGTTCTGCTCTCGATAGGGCCGATCACGACATGAAGCAGATAGACTGATTGAATACATGGAAAAGTGCCATTGGGAGGGTCAAGTGGGTGATGGATACATTGAGTCCAATTGGAAAAGTGCGTGTAATACTCTTTGATGTCCTTAGCTGAGCTAACTTCTACATTCAGCATTATGCACCCGCAAAGATGGTGCACATGCATGGCATTCCTGGACTTCATTACCAATTGGGTGGATGATCCAAATCCTGACCCAGAATGTGGTCTCGTTCTTTTTGGACAAGCAGGCATGGAAAGTCATCCATTGTGCATGAGATTGCATGACGCTTTCACGAAATGAACCACCTCACATCGTCATTTATGTTTTTATGGAGGGAACAATCTGAACTGAAGGCCCACCTTTTATTTACAACTCTTGCTTGCCATCTCACCGACTGCTATCCTCAGTTTAAAATTGCTCTCAGAAAGGTCGTAAAGGACAACATCAATCTTCAAAATGGTGGCCCTCATGACTATCGTACCCTATTCAACTCTCTTATCCTAGAACCACTCAAGGGCCTGCATATTGTTGGTCCTATTCTTGTCGTAATTGATGCCCTCGACGAGAGTGGGGACACAACTGGCAGAAGTGGGTTACCTATGTTTCTCGCAGATAATCTCAAGAGGCTTCTGTCGAACTTTAGTGTAGTTATCACCTCGAGACCAGAGCATCTCATTGTGTCTGTGCTCATTAAAGTGAAATCAGTCAAGATCGAGTGAAAGGCCGATCATCCTCACACCACCCATGACACCTCATCAGGCCTCATCGACTGACAACCCTTAGCCAAAAACCTGGAATCGACCATCTACGTTTGTCATTGGTTCCTCTAAAGACCATCCCTCTGTTGGGAGCATGACACACACCGCAGTGCTGGTGACCATTGACAAACTCCCCACTGGTGCCATGTCGCGCATTCTCTCCAATCCATGGCACGAGCCACACAACTACTCTAATGAGGCCATTCAGTCTGTCATTTCTTCAATTAGCGTCACAGAGTCGCCGGCATCAGTTTCCAGCCACCCATAACATACCTCTGTGGGTGCTGTTGTTTGCTGTCCACAATCTCACAAAAATAAGGAGTGAAATGGGGGAAACCCTTTGCATAATTCAAGAGCAAGAACATGCCTGCAAGCAACATGCTGAAGAGCTGATGAAGGAGTTGCAGCTGTCAGAAAGGAACATCACTCTAGGGATGTTTGGTTGATTGTCTAGCTATCTTTTTTTTACCCATGTACGACTTGTCCCTCCTTAGCACACCTAAACATATACAGTACATCTTATACTACTAGTAGTACACATAAATGAAGACTTTCAGCTGTTAACTAAGTGTGAGACTCAGGCACAATGTACCGTAGAAACCTGCGAGACTGCAGGTACGGGTGGTGGTGTAGGCACAGGTACTATATTTAGAAACTGTGACCTGTACCTATACAACCTGTGGCCCAAACACCATGGGTTAACCTGTACCTGTACTACACCCTACTTCTGGTTTGTTTGAGTGGATCATAACACTTTCAATGTAATATTGGTTTGGTAGGGTCGATTGCGGAATGTTTTTGTTTCATGGGATGAAAACTACTTTCTTGGCATTGTCTGCTCTAAGGATAATTGGTAGTTGGGTGTGATTGATTCACCCTTAGTTTCAATCTACTGTATCTTTGGTTGGACCATTGCAAACCATGAGTATCCTAGAATAGCTTTGTGTTCCCCTAAGTCTGAAAGGAAGAATTGTAACAAGATAGTATGTGTCCCTGTATGGGTTTGGAGGTTCACGTAGTATTGGAGTTCTCTGCTTTTGTTTTTTGTGTCATTCATATTGAAGAGTTTTTTGGGTATACTTATTTTTTTGATGGGAAGTTGTAACCATTTGGCATAGGTGAGATTTATGAAGTTTTCCATGGCTCCTGAATCCACTAGAGCAATAGTTTCAGCTCTTTTTGCAATGGAATGGACAAAAAAGTGGACTGTCATAGACTTTTGAGCCAATATATATACATTGCTATTGCTATTCTGCCTAATCAGTGCCGATCAGATCAGGCTGTGGGAAAATTCTCAGCTGGGGCTATTCCCATTTCCTTTGCCAATTGTTTTTTTTCATCGATGGATAGCACAGCTAAGTCAGCATGAATGTGACTCAGGTGGTTCTCAGGTGGTGGAGTTGCTTTATATATAGTTTCTCCATCCATATTGATAAGGTTGATTTGCCTTTGTCTTTTGTTGGAACAGTTGCAGGCAAAGTGACCTAGCTCTCCGCAGTTGAAACAGACATTATTGATGGAATGAGGCTGGTCAGTATTCATAGCTCGTCCTTGGAGATTTTAGTATCTTCCTCTTTCTCTTCCTTGGTTCCCTCGTTGGCGCAGTTGGCGTTTGATCGACTGAGGTCCATGGCAACTGGTTGGTTATTCATGCTAGGTGGAACATTGGAGGTGTTGTATTGTGGAGTCTGCTGCCTGGTGTAGTTCAGGTTGTTGCCTCTATAGAAGAAAGGGTTTTGCTATTGGTTACTTGGTTGTCTTAGGGAATATCGAGGTGTGCCTCCTTTCTACTTGTTGTTTCTGGTGTGCAGAATTTGTTGAAGGATGCTACAGTTCTTGTTGGCATCAACTGTCCGTTGTTTATAGTTTTCGTACCCATACAACCCATCAGTTGTTAGTATGTCTTGCATCACCTTGGATGGTCAACCCTTCTAGAAAGAGTTATATGGTTTCCTTGTTGCCAACTGTGTAGTTGGCTTGCCTGGCTAATTCTTTGAATTTGGAGATACAGTGTTCTATGCTCATTTGGGCTGATCAAATTTAAAATCGCTTTGGATTACCTGTGTAACCTTAGGGTACCAAACCTTTTTGGCCCAATCACTTAAGAAGGGTCCTTTCTAAAATATTACAATAGTTTGAGGTGGATCAAGGGTGGAATGGGTGCAATTGAGCAAGATCAGCTTGAAAATTCCTTATCAGAGTGTTCATGACCATTTGGGCTGTAACCAAATCTGACAATTCACACGGTAACCACCCGCCAAACACACTGTGCCTATAATGACATAAGCATGCTAAACTGCAATGTTTGCACCCAAATGTCATTTTCTGCCACAACAACATGCTTTATACCCCTAGAGAGTATTTAGAGATTACTATAATGCTAGTTGGTTTCATACTAGAGCTTAGCTTGTTGCATAGGTCCTCATATTTATTATATACAGCATGAATAAGATTTCATTATTTTGCACTTTCGGCACTAATTAGACCCTGGAGCTTGATCTACAGGCTTACACCCTTTGAGCTACTGGTCACATATAATTCATATATAACAAATTAAACTACCAAAAAGTCTGAGACCAAATACTGGTCTTCGGGTGTACAATCTTAGTTTAGTCCAAATGATTATAGCAGCCCAAATGAGCATAGAACACTGTATATTGATCAATTTTTCCTGGTTTCATTTGTAATTTCTGTAGATCAGTGTGTGCTATTTCTTGCTCTGAGGTATCTAGGAATTGATGGTTGAATTTGTCGCAGAAGCAATTCCAAACATCTGTGATGTTGTCTGTGAGGGGGTTTAGGTTGTTGAGTATTCCTTTTGTCAGGAATTAGTTTGTCACACAGTGCCATATTCTTTTGCTTTGCTTATCAGCCACTTGTAGCTTAGTAATAGTATATAGTAGACAACCCCTGTGTAGCTACTCTTTAACTTGACCTCTCTGTCCCTCATGCTAGTCTTGTGCCTTAGTGCCAATTAGTATTGTGAGTGCTATTGCCATCGAGTTGGCCTCACCTGCAACACAGGTAAGTCAATATCCTATTTCCCTTCTCTCTGCTGTTGATTGTGCTGCACAAGCATACTTCTGAGGCACTTCCTTGCTCCAGCTTGCTGCCCAAGTCCAAGGAGAGGCCTGGATGGCAGCAGCTCACGACACCTCCCATGTCGCCAACCCATTCTTGGACATCTTCTCCTTTGATCAGTGTTAGAACTAGGGTTGGTCACGGGTATGCGTAACATCGCAGTGTAACAGTCACGGGTCACACAGGTGTGGGTATGGTGTTGGGATTCTGTACCCTTGCCTACACCGTGAACCGTTACTGCAGGTACAGGGTTTGTCACGGGTATGACTGCTCATTGGCCCTCCCTCTTATGGTCACTTCACTTGTTGAAAACCAGTGCTCGATTTTGTTTTTTTTAGCAGGTCGCTGAGGTTATACAACTAAGCTGCTATGCATCCACTGATCCACTGGCACATGTCCAGCACCTGGCCCACAAAATGTGCGTGCACACCTCCACTGCCGCTTTGAGTCCTTCAAGTTCACTGCCACACGGCCCGCACCAACCCTTTGCAAAGGGATTTGAAACTGCTCAAATAAAGGAGGTGTGCTCTTGTCATGGAGACAGAGACGACCAGCTGAATGAACCTGGTCCAGCCACAATCCCCCAGCGCTCGTCATAAGCTTGATGCATCTCAGTCCGCTGTGTCATGTATAGCGCAACCTGTATGTGTGCACGCAACCTCAAGGCACAAATGATGGGGCATTGCATTCAGTTACCTCGCGTAGTGAGGAAGAGTGTGATAAAGCAGATTGTGTACGTGCGCATGGCTGCGCGGGCGGTGGGGCAAGTCAAGGAGAATGAAGAAGGCGATGGGGTAGTTGCGACAAGCAAATAGAATTGTACTACTTGATGGCCTCCCCTGTTGACGATGGTGATTAGACTAGAACATACGGACATAATCATTTCTTCTGCATATGCTGGATGCCAATATGTAGGGAGTGCCTCCTTGTTGAACTGAACTGCAAGCATCTGCGCAAGCTCTTCGACAGGAAGAGTGCAAATAGACACCATGAGACATCGGATAAGTCGTTGGGCATATTCGTGTTTCTCTTCATCAATACCCAGCAGAGTGCAGCTGTAAGTTTCATCCAATGTCTTCGGCAAGTCGATATACACTTCAATTAAAGTTCAATGGCTGTGGGTACATGTTTATTGTGACCCTTACACAAAAGCCACGGCATGTACAGCGTCAACAGAACTGATTTGAAAGCCTTCAGCCCTTCATGTTGAACCATACGTGCTCGTTCACACATAACATCCAGCTCAGCAATGGATGCCTCTCACCACTGGCCCGTGCTGGTGAACGACTGTGCCAGAATGACAGAGGTCGCTTTTTTGTTTTTGAAATCTGACTTGTATACCGCATAACGGAGCAACGAGGTACACGGCAGTCACAACTACCTAGTACTGAGTCATTATCATACTCGGCTTATCTTCTTCGTCTCCAATGCCTCAGCAGGATCGATAGAATGGCCCGTCGAGTTGGATGAAAAAGGGGACGTGGAAGTGGAAGTGGAAGTGTCTGGTGGCGGAACTAGCCGTTCGTGAGAGTCTGGTGTGCGAATCGACAGGCTAGTTGTTCCTTGGGTGGATGGGGCAGCGGCTGCCTGGTGGGCCATCATTTGAATAATGAGCTGCTGCTGGCGGCGTTGCTCCTCGATCTGTTGGCGATGTTGTTGAGCTGCTTGCTGTTCCGCCTCTTGTTGTTCTTGCACCTGCTTTCCTTGTTGAGATTACAGTAAACCAAACATGTACCAAAAGAGGGTGAGGGATCGCAAGAGTAAGAAGGTGGCATCATGGGTGAGGGGGGGCCTGAGGGAGGAAAACGGCTTGGGTCAGAGGGGTAAGGTATGTGGATAACAGAGGTCGCTGTGTAAGCTGTCATGTGTCAGTTGAGACATAGGATATAAGTGCACTTGAATTGGTCGGAGCTAAGGCCCGGTAGCTCAGTGGTTAGAGTACTAGGCATATATTTGGAGGAGTGGGGCGGGCCTGGGTTCAAATCCTGGGATAATCACTTTTTTTTGTCACACTCGACAGCTCGGGCCGAGACAACCGTGACTTCCCAATTGCTCGTGATATGAACCTAACTGTAATACTGTACTAGCCCCCACTATCTTATTCACTCCCCATATTTGTTCTGAGACGACCCCACTTCACCATCACCATGCATCATTGGCCGGCAGCGGTAACTGTAGCGACAGCAACGGGGGCAACAGCAGCAGTAGCAACAGGAAAGCAGTAACAGCAGCAACGGCAGCAGTAGTTGCAGCAGCAGCACACATGTCATGCCTCACAATCCCAGTCAGCTTGCATGCCCTGGTAACCGACGGTGATACCTGTGGCGCCTCTAACGCATGCATTGTTGGAACATCGTAGGTGGCCTGAGCATGCCAATTGCAGCAATGAAAGTGTAATGGTGTGCCTCCCTGATCAATGTTCTGCTGACATACTGCTAACCTTTCCTTTCCTTATCTTTCTTTCTGTTAGTCTCATGGTGTCTATTTGCCCTCTTCGTGTCGAAGAACTCGCGGAGATTATTGCAATTCAGTTTGACGAGGAAGCCCTTCCCATATCTAACACAAATTGACGTCCAGCATACGCAGAAGAAACGATTATGTCCGTATGTTTGAGTCTCATGCGGCCTCAGTCAAGGGACATTTAGAAGTCGCATCACTTCTCTTTAGAAGTGGTGCCGATCCCAATTCCATGACCATCTCTGCAGGGTTCCACTTCATTGGTTGTCACAGGGTGGACGCTCATGATGACAAAATCATCACTCGAGGTCACACGTCTCCTGGTCAATTCTGGCGCGGATGTGAATGTCCCCGACTATGAAGGCTGTGCCCCGCTACATGTGGCAGTGCAATCTGGGTATCAAAAGGTTGCAGAACTGCTACTTGGATCAAGTGCAAGTCTCGACACATCACACAGCTCTTGATAGACTGCGGCACGGATGTCACCGCCGCGTCTGACGAGACACTAAGACTCAGAGTGGATAAGAGATGAGCTAAGTCTTTTAGCGACTCAGATGCTTTAGAGCAGAGGGTTCCGGCCGACTCAAGTACCTCTGAGCTACCCCTCTATGAAAGGAACTAGGAAACAAGTGGTATTGAGACAGGAGACTCAACTTGCCACTTCAAGGCGCAAGTTGAGGCCCTTATATACTACTAAGGACACAGCATGACTCATACCACTACAGTAATCCTAGATATGAGTCACAATAGAGTTCTGGGGTACAAACTACCAGAACAATAGCGCGGGAACATCAGACCAGTCCATCAGAACAATTACACAACTAAGGTACCAGTAATGGCCGCATGGCCAGTACTCCCTCAAGAACGCACAAGATACAAACACAATGCCCGGTTGCCCAACTTATTCCGGTCCACGGCACGAAGCCGTCCCAGAGGCCAGTGACAGCGGATGTGAATGCACAGCTGGACTGCACTGCATCTTGCGTCCTCCGAAGAGCACCTCACCACCCTCGCCTTCACACCACGCGTCATCCCCCTTACCCACCCTCGCCCTCACACTACGTGTCGTCACCCTCACCACCCTCACCCTCACACTATGCGTTGTCGCCCTCATTGCCCCCGCCCTCACACCATGTGTCGTCGCCCTCGCCGCTTGCCCTCACACCAACCAGCAGCTTTGGCATCGCTCACTGGGGGGTGTCGCTGCATTCAACATCTCGTGTATTGGCCATGGGACATCGTCACTCTTCGTTCTCTAACACCCCACGGCGCTGCCACCATCCGCCTATGAGCAGCCTGCATTTTGTGACTCCCCATCGGCCTTACACAACGTGCGTGCCACCTCCACTGCCACCAATCCTCCTTCACGTTCTTCGTGTCCACCCCTCCTTTACTGCCAGCACCTCCTTTGTACCCACTATTCCACCTCCACCACCGCTCGCAGCCTCGCCCACATGCCAACTCCCCTTTGTGCCCACCGTTCCACCACCACCATTTGCAGCCTTGCCCACGTGCCAACTCCCCTCTGTGCCCACCGTTCCACTACCACCGTTCGCAGCCTCGCCCACATGCCAACTCCCTCCATCTGTCTGCTGCCCTCTATCTGGAGAGAATGTGTGGCTCCCCTGGCTCCTCAATCACTGCCATGCCACTGCCAGTGCACGATCGTCAATCACAGTCACCATCCATTGAAGGCGATGAAACACATCCTGCACCTGCTCCTCAGGGCCTCAGACTCTCTTTCACTCGATGTCATAGAGCCCAAACCTGTATCATATTGTGTTTATATGTACCATGTAGTAGAATTATTAGTAGAATATATATGTTTAATTCATCTTGAGAGTGATTTAAGTCATTAAACCTGCGGTTGTTCAACTCTCAGCGGGTTATCGTTACACCGTAACAAAACCTGTGCGCTCAAGGTGTGGTGTTTACCCGTGACTGTGACGGGTGCGGTGTCGCGGTTCACAGGTGCGGTGTTGAAAACCCCAACCCGAGGGTTACCCGTGATGAACCCTAGTCAGGACGAAGGCCATTTTTTTCATAGAGGAGTTGAATCCATTAACTCTTGCATTGAGGCAGAGGTATTCTTTGATTTCTTTCATAAAGGCTTTTGCCTTGGTTCTGTCCCCATCAATATTTGGGAGAATTGTCCCATTACTCGCTCATCTTGAGCTAGGGGAACTAATTGTTGAGGTTGGGGTGCAGCTTCTCCTCTGCCACCTCCACCTCCACCTTCACCTCACCTCCACCTTCCCTCCACCTCCACCTTCACCTCCACCTCCACCACTGCTGCCTCCTCCTGAGTCTTTTCATTTTAGGGATTTCCTGAAGGCCTTTTTAATATTAGCGGGGGTGGTGACTGTGGTAGTGTTGGTAGTGGTTGTTGTAGTAGTAGTTATGATGGGTTTCTGTGGGGTGAGATGTTGTGTTAAGCTTGTTTCTGGGGTAGGGGGTTGGAGGAGTATTATTTGCTTTGCAGGGCTGATCCTGGCTTTTTGGTCTAGTAGTACTGCTAGATTCTTAACTGTTTCTACAGTTGGTGTGCTTGGGAGATTGTGTTCATACACAAATTTTACTGGTTGTTTGATTCTCTGTTCCTGTCTGGAAAGGTTAATTGATGCCAAGTTTTGTTATAGAGACACACTATCACAGTATGGTCATTTAGCACTAGTTCATTGTTGTCGCAGTATATTTGGAGTGGGACTTTCACGTGGTTGTTTGTATTTCCTTTGAGCAGCTTCTCATCTGATATCCATATCGGCTTTTTGTCACTGGTTCTGCTCTGCTACTGTTATTGCTGTTAGCCATCTTGAATAAGGAAGTTGAGTCTAATGTTACTGTCACTTCTGATGAGACACTTAGACTCGAGGTGTCTGAGAGTAAAGCTAAGTCCTTAGCAACTTAGATGATTTTGAATAGAGGGTTCCAGCCAACTCAAGTACTTCTGAGCAACCCCTTTATGAAGGAACTGAGAGAATAAATGATATTGAGACAGGAGACTCAACTTGCCACTCTAAGGTGCAAGTTGATGCCCTTATATACTGCTAAAAACAATAGATGACTCATACTAATACAAGGATCTTAGGAATGAGTCACAATGCAATTTTGGGGTATAAGCTATCAGATAGTGTTTCAAGGTCTGGTTAGGTCTGATTTTTGGGCCAAAAACTCTGCAACTGCAACTGCAACCGGTTGTCTTATTTAGACAAAGGGCCATAACCGGACTGAACCACTTATGACTGGTTACTATCAGTCCAGTTGCACTATGTCACCAGTTGCAATCGGTCACATCCCTGACCGATTACCACCAGTTTAGACCAGTTTAGACCAGTCATTATACATGTTTGCACACAAAATTCATTGGTGAAAAGTATATTGAAGATAATACAAGTAATACAATGGCAATATACATAAGATTATACAAATGTACATATATATCCTGAAATGCCAATCATAGGCAGGATGAACACCGGCATCGCAGCCAAGCTAAGCAAGAGGACGATCAGCTCACGCGATAGGACTGCAGCGCGCTCTCGATCATGCGGAAGGGAGTGGTAGAGCCCTCGTTGGCGAGCCTCGTGGGCATGTAGCGGCCGAGGTGGTTGTGGGCGAGTTGGTCGGTGTGGTGGTAGGGCGAGTCATTGGTGATGGGAATGAAGGCGGGCGTGCAGGAGATGGTGAGTCGTGGTCGGATGGAGAGGTCATAGAGGTATGCAGGTAGGATGACGTTCTCTGTCGTTGTGGGGTTGTTGGATAGAGAGGTGGCACAGCATTGGCATCGGATGCGTTGTGGGTGTGCGCTCCATCCAATAACCCTCGACGTCGTATAGCCAGACCCATGCCGCAAATTGTGGCTTTGTGGATCGAATAAACCCTTTATGACCTCCTTGATGAGTGATGATACATTCGTGAACTGGGTGTGATTGACTCGGTGATGAGCGGCATATGGCGCGAGAGAAGTAAGCTCTGTCCATTTTGTTGTCGAGGTGGAGGAGGATGTTGAGGCTAATGTGGACAAGAATGGTATGTGCAGGTTCAGGGAGAATGTGATGGTATGAAAGACGTTCTTCAGCAGCCACGACGATGGCATGTTAGTGTTGTATAGAATGGGAGGGAGAGGTGTTGGTGTCCACAAAACAGGTCCGAGCCCCTCTGCTGGCGTTTGTGGTGAAGAGGGGTAGCGGAGAGGGAGGGTGTGGCATTGACATCGCACGGAACGAGTTGAAGCCCCCCCCCCTCTCACTGGTGTTGGTGAGGGAGGGGCGAGGGAGTGTGTTGGCGTATGCAACCCCATTAGACGATAGAATCAGATGAAGGCAGGTCAACATACCTTCTTGGGCAGCATAACACTGAAGATGTCCCTCGTGAAATGGATCCATACTATCAAGATAGAGAACCAAAGATCTAAAAGAGTATAGAGGTCAGCGTTAACCAGGTGTGATCAATGCACAGAGCGTTGAAGGAGTCTGCCCTCGCATGCCGACGTGCATCGGTCACTAGCATGATGTGTGACATGTGATGGCATGAATCGGGGGACAAGACCGTAAGGTGCTAGTTTGTAGAGGATAAGAAGAACTTGAGGGCAAGGTAAACACAGGTCGAGTGCGGTCTATATGCAGCATTGGCTTACACAGTTTTATCACGGTTGTAGAGTTTGAGCACCAAAATGACCGGTAGTAACCGGTTGTGACCGATATTTCAGATGATTACAAATATCATGACCGATAACTGGAAAACTGTCAAAGTTAGGTAACCACAACTGATGGATCGGTCACTTGTGGTTAGGTTGGGTTCGGTTACCAGTTAATTACCGGTTATAGCAACTGAACCCTCAAACACTACTATCAGACAATAATGCAAAACATCAGATTATTCCAAAAGACAAGGCACCATTAAGGTACAATCAATGGCTGCATGGCTGGTACCCCATGAAGAACACAGAAAATATAAACAGAATGCTCAGTTGCCCAACTTATTTCACTCTATGGTACAAAGCCATCCCAAAGGCTGGTGACACCTCCAATATAAAGGAAATATGTCCCAAAGCATCTACTGGAACTGCCATAGTGCGACCCTCCTTTCCAACCACTTCATTTACTTCATTCATCCTTTCAATCGCTGAGCCAGCTGCTATGGATGTTGATGCCATTTACATACATGACAAGTTCCTATGCCAGATGTGCAAAAGGTGCTTTGACTGTGGGTTGACAGTGCATTTCAGGAGAGACAGTAATCATAACTATGACTTATGTAAATACTGTAAGAAAGTAGAACATCAAGAAATTGTTTGTATGGCCAAGTTCTTGAAGCGAGCTGAAGGGCAGAAGGTAGCCAAAATGACCAAAGAGAGTATCTCTGAGATTGGGCTATCAAACGATGGGATTAATGGAAGCAAGAAGTCTAACAAAGAGACTTTAGCTGCAACAACTGCTGACACTCTAGCCAAGCTAAAGGAACAACAGAGGGTGTTAGTAGAGAAGATATCCATGCTGGAGGCGGATTTTTAACTCAGGCACATGTGAGAGCCACCATGGTGTTGCCTGAAGAAGTATATGCTTTAAAAATTAATTCAGATTCTACAATAAATCTGAATCCTTGTAATAATATTAATTCTTGTATTGTCCTCGAGTTAACACTATTGAGTTCTCATTTCAAGATCCAAGTGGGTCTCAGGAGTCAGAATCATAGCGCGTCTGTAGCAGCTATAGTGGATTGCAGAGCCATCACCTTTTTCATCAGTGAGAGGTTCATAAAGATGAACAGCATTCACACACATCTTTTATCCGTAATATTTCCCTTTACAATATTGATGGATCAAAAAACAAGGCTGGTAACATATTCCACTTTAATCACCTTCGACTTTAAGTTCGGGAGGTAGAGAACTGAAGAGAATTCTTGGTCATAGAGTTAGGGCCAGAGAGTGTGGTGTTGGAACTCCCTTGGCTGTGCAGTGCTAACTCTATGATTGATTGGGCAGAGAGAATGGTGAAGGTTGATCCCATTTCAGGATCTGAGAAGCAATGAGAGACTAAACGAATTGTAGTGAATCGAATGTAGTGACATTGATAGTGGAGGGCCAAGGTGTTGAAAGATTCATCAAATCAGCTCTGGTGCACAGCAGGTTATACATACTCAGCTAAATTAACAATTTTCGCCAACTTGATTGCCACAGATAAGGTGACAGTATACCTCAATGATACAGTACACTACCTCACAATGCATAATGTTGGTCCCCATCCTCTGCTATACATTATCAGGTCATATGTAGAGTGATATTTGTCACATTTCCATCACACAGTGTGACAACTTATTTTGTGACACATGTTGAACTTGAATGGAAAGAAAACGCTCAACCTGAAGCACACTCAAGACTCAAAGCACACTCAAGACCTAAATATAGGTGGCTGTAATAGAATATACAATTGTTAGACTATCTAGTGACTATGTCCATTAGTTTATTTTAGTAAAGAAATAATCAAGTGTAACTGTTTAGATGAATTGAAATCAACCTGATGCATGTGTCCTCTAAGTTTTTAAAGTTGCCTTTGAAGGTCAACAGAATGATGGACACACCCTTAGCATCTCAGTGTATCAAACATGCCCTTTCAAGCACCTCACACAGCTTTATAACCTCTCATGCTGAAGTCTTTTTCCGCATTGTCTAAACTGAACATTGTTTCTGTCTCCACTAATCCAATTGTGGTTAGCAAGTTGGCTTCGATTTGATGTCAAATGGTCCAAATATGCCTTAAAAAGGCAAATATAGTCATGCATATTCACAAAATTGGCCATACATTATTCCAAAGTACATTTTATGCATATTTTACTACAGACAGAGCTGGTTCCCCTATTGTCCCATGCATTATGAGGTCTTATGCATAAAAGCTCATGCATTGTGAGGTATTCTACTGTATCCTTATCTACACCATAACCCTCAACAAATATTGCATGATTACTTATAAAGTTCTACAATGCTTACAAACTCACGACCTTTATTTATGACCTGAAAAGTGTAAGTTTGAATAATGACAAGTTAAACATTATGGCCTCATTGTTTGTGAAGGACAAGTGACTATAGACTCTGTAAAAGTCCAATATATATTATATTATATTAAGAATAATTATTCAGAGAAACAATACTACCCCATTCAAAACTGAATTTAACTAGGCCTCATGCAATAATTTTTTCATACAGGTGTAGAGTAAGCCTAAGACCATTAAAATTGACTCTGAAATAAATGAGATATGATTCTAAATTTTTTGAATTTAGAGTGGCTATTTGCAGTAGAAGTAAACTAGCTAGTGATTTGAATACCTTTGTATGAATAGATATAATTGGACTTTAAAAGATTCTTTGGCTGTTACTAAGCAATTAAATTAGCTAATTTTTCTATAATTTGCTATTTTTAAATATAGATTTATATAAATAATATAAGATCTATTGATTAGATTGCTTAGAATTGATAAAAAAACCCCTTACACTTTATTTAACATGCAAAGTTATATGTAAAGGACAATAATGGAGTGTATGAGCTTCTTAAATTGCTACCACTATTAGGTTGTTTTTTCCTATAGCTTTGCCTGGGCTAAGAGAGTTTATAAAAAATCTTAAACACCATGACCTCCTCAAAATAGACAAATCCATGCAACTTACATCAGTAGTAACCATAACCACCTATACCACACTAATAAAAATAGTGAGACTTCCTTTTTTGGCAACCATTACCTCTGTGGCATAAAATTTGCCAAAAAAACATGGTAGCTAGTATTAGAGAGTAGTTTACACATAAACAGTCTAAAAACCCCATTTAAAAACCCAAACTAAAAAGTATCTAATTCCTATATTGAAAATCTCACTAAAAGAAAAATGCCCAGATCCACCGAAATGGCAGAAAAAGGCGTCCATCCCCCAGATAAAGCAAAAACACACAACACTCGTGCAAATGCCAAGGTCTCATCCCAACCCACCACACGGAGCCCAACAGTCCAAACAAGTTCATCCAAGGTGGACTCATCTAAGGAAGCACATGACAAGTGGAGGGTAGCAATGAGGAAGGCCAAAGCGAAAAAGGATAAGTCATATGCAAGGAAGTCCTTACGACAGTCGCAAATAGATTGGACATCATTCTCGAGAAATGCACTACAGTAGCACATTTCCAGAAAACCATCTCCACTTTGGCCAAGTTCACACAATGAGAAGCCGATGACGACTAAGGCACTGTCATACAATTCACGCTGGCCAACTTGACATTAGTTCAAGAGGAAATCACAGCTGAATTTTGCATTTGGTGGATTCATCGAAAACAAGCTTGACAGTCTCAGTAGCAAACAGAACAAGATTCTGGAGGCAACGGCAAGTTTCAACAAATGGATTGAAGGACTACAGATGGTTGCCAAGGAACTCAAAAGCCAAGTGGACAAAGTCACCATTGTCTCTGACAAGATAGTAAGCAACGCGACACCCTACTGCAACGCACTTCTAGAAGGTCATAGCAGGGAGGCCAGAGGTGTAGTGGATGGCAGGATCTTGATAGACTTGGAAAGAAAAGCTAAGTAAATCATAATCGTGGTCAATGACTCTATCTTCTTTGTAACAACCGCAAATGAACTAGTCAAAAAGCCAATGGGATAATAGGAAAGATTGAAGACAGTGACTGATTAGAAACTGTTAAAATTGAATCTATAACCAAGTTTCCCAAAGGTGGAGTGCTCCTTCAACTAAATAGCAAGGAAGCGATGAAATGGCTTAGACAACCGAAAGTTGAAAATGTCTCCCTCAAGAAGTTCATCAAAGATGCATACATCAAAGAACAGCCTCACAGTGTCCTCCTCTGGGGGGTCCCGATTATACTAGACCTGAGCAATCAGGCCCACCTGTGAGAGATCGAAGAGACGAACAAATTACTGAAATTTTCAATCATAAAAGCCAAATGGATCAAACTAGAAGGCAGGAGACAAAGAGGTCAGACGCATGCTCATGCCAGTGCTGCCTTAGCGGCATTGGTAGAGACAGAGAACACCATAATCAAGGAAGGTATTGAAATCTATGGTGTCAAAATTAGACTAGAGAAGCTCAAATAAGAGCCACTACAATGTTTTCAATGCAGATGCTGAGGCCACTTTGCTGCTAACTGTATGGAAGCTGATAATACTTGTGGCACTTATGGGGAAAATCACTGCACAATGCAATGCAAAAACTCTGAGAAGAAACACTGTGTCTCATGTAAATCAGACACACATACCAGTTGGGATAGAAACTGCTCAGAATTCATCTGGAGATGCTAACTATTTGATGAGAGCCACCCAGAGAACAACATGGTTTATTTCTCTACTGAAGAGGACTGGACGCTAACCACCAGACCCGACAGAATACCTCTGGAAGAGCAATTCCTGCAACGGTTTGCAGTCAACAGTCTTTCAGTCATAAACAAGAAACATTCCGCAAAAGGTAAGAAACCAGCCCCCACAAGACATATTACAAGCAAAGGTACGCAAGGTAAGAATCAGCATACCATTAACCATTACTTCAGCCGCTCACAAGCAAATGGTAAGGAGAAAGAAACTGCACTGGAGGAGTAATGCAATACTAGATAGTAGTACAAGTGAGTAAAAGCGAGCGCGTGTGAGAGATCTAGATTAGATGGACAATCTAATCTACTGTGAGTATGGTAACAAACACTAAATATATATATATATATATTTTGAATCTGAATTTGAACACTAGATATATGATAGCTCGGCTCACCTCAGTGGTTGCACGTGTGGCACAATAACTGAGGGAGCCATACTGTTACTGTAGCTCTTTTATATGTACTTTATCGGGCTTGATGCCCAGCAGTTGGGTATGCTAGTGACTGTATAGTAATATAGTATATATTCAATTTCTCGACAC
>WTXE01000440.1:0-18834 GCA_022496225.1 Russula aff. rugulosa BPL654 | reverse complement strand
TCTAGCCACGAATTTGGATGTGCTGCATGATAGCGCCCGACTGAGGTTCAAGACACCTAAATCGAAGAGCGAATATAACATCGCTTTGGTTTAGCCAAGTCAGTTGCTGCTAGGTAAGATTGTCATCCGATAGGAAGAGAGGGAGAGGGAGAATGAGAGGAGAAATGGTTGCCTGGGAAAAAACGGATGCGAGAGAGATTGGCCAAGATTGCATGGACAGCGGTTCCACAGAGCAATCAACGAGAACAGAGAAAACACGCTAGCGAGTGAAAATGAAAGAGGAAAGAGTGAATAACTCCTTGATTAGAATCGATGCCCTCCTCGACGTGTCAGAGGGCCGTCTTACATACATGTGCGCTACCTCTAATATCTGTATCATAGGGGCGATCTCGGGGTGCCGGTGATGGTGATTGAATGGAGTGGAGGTATATAAAGGAAAGGAAAGGCTAAAATTGTATGAAGGAGGGTGCGTACAGCCGTCGCCACGCGGCGACTTTTGTGTCGATAGACGTTGTCTGGGGCCGCCGAGTCAGAGCGCGAGCGAGAGGTGAAAAGGATTTTTAGGGAAAGGGAAAGAGAAAGGAACGGGGCAGTGAGGGCGAAAGACTGTGATTGGAACGTGTAGGTCGTATTCGTCTTGTGTCGAGCACGAGGCGGTAAGAAGGACGCGAGATAAGAAAAGAAAAAGAAAAGAGAAACATTCAACAATATCACGTGATGGCGGGCGCTCGGAGAGGTCCCTTCTGTTCCACGTGTAGCCCCGAGGCGGACCTTACATTGATTGGAGTAGACTTGGAACCGCTGGGACAATCGTGCCAACCGATTTGGTAAGTAACACCCTGAGGTACTAAGTACATACGTTATGTGCCGCATGGCGAGCTGCGTCAATCAGAGTACTGTCTACCGAGACTCCAGAAGCTGGCCGGGGATAGAGAGCGCGTTATGCAAACAGCAATAGATATGCTTGGCGTTCTCAAGACCCCACAGCTTGTATATGGGCGCCTCCAAGACCCTTTATACGATGAGGTGAGACGGGCATGAGCCAGATGAAATCAGAATATTTAGGAAACATATGACAGGAGCGCAAACCCTGACCACGTTGGGCGCACATCAACTGCGCACCACTTATGTGTGCCATTTCTTGTGAAATCTTGTAGTCACTGCCGCATTTAAGCTCCCATGAGTCCATGACCTGAGTGGCCATCGTTCTCTAACTCGACTTGAAGGTGTGGTGTCGAGCGCGAAGCGTGGTACCGTAAATTATCTACGCTGCGGGACTCGGACAGTCTGGAAGGATAGAAGGAAAGGGGCTCATGTCCTTGCGTGTTATCCTTGTATCGTCCTGATTCGGCAAACCCTAAGCTTCTGTGATCAGTGTGTACCGGTTGCGCGTCGGATGCGAGTTGTGTGGCGAGGCCAGTGAGGAAGGCGGTGGGGGAGAGGGGTTATACTCCAATTAAAGACAATTGTTGTTCTCCGGGTGATGTGAAGCGGTATGCATCTATAGTTAGCTAGTGGGATGATGAAATCAGGATCTCCCAGGCGAATTGCCAGGGAGAGGGTTCTGCGCTTTCCTTCCTAATTCGTCTTTCTTTATGCGTTATAGCCGGGGCAGTGAAGCAGATAGTGTTCGACTGTTTCCGCTCTGACTCCGCACGCCGGACATTGTGCGCTGTTTATTCTCTTGAACCTATTGAGTTGGATATGCGCCGTGAATAGTTACGTGATGAGGCCAGCTGGTTTACGGGGTATATTAGTTGCTGATAGACTTGGGAAGTTACCTGATGTGTTGATATACTGTTGATATCCATTTCCGCCGCCTTCTTTCCCACTTACTGTTTGGTCCATCGTTTCTTGAGGTCTTCGTTATGTTTTTGCTTCAGAATTGTTAATGGTCAGCGGTTGTCTTAGAAGTGGGGACAGGGACTCATGCGCATCTATGAACACAGGTGAACCCCCCATCGTACTTGGGCGTTTGATGGTGTACAAGTTTGTCGCCTGGCACTGGCACGATCAAGGCACGAAATCAATCATTCTCTTCTTTTGGCCATACGAGACGCCGAGACGGTTTTCTAGGAAGTTGGAATATGAATATGGTGATAAAATACATGTAACAATTTATTTATTTTTGTGGCGGTAAAATAAGTGAAAAATCCAGGGTTGCGCGGCTGCACCTGCTGCCTGCCATAGTAGTGCTTGCTCTATCCTTCCTTCCCACCCTCATCCCCGCCCTTCCAGCGCACTCATTGTCCCTGCGATTCACTACTGTGCTAACTTACAATGGCTGGTGTCGATCCGATGTGTCTCTGTCGGTCCAGTGTCGGGCAGTTCCGAGAAAAACGCGGTGTGCTCGTCGCAACAAAAATAGTCGATATGATACTCTTCAAGTTCACAACTCAATGCTATACTGTAGCGATGACTATCCATGACCAAAGTCATATCTAGAACAGCCTATGGCGGCATCCGACGTAACGGCATTGATCTTTCGAATGTTTTTGTTGTCTTGCATGTGAATTGTCGCACGACAGCTACAGTGTACTTCGGAAATGGTTCTGATTGCACCCGTGAATCATATAAACCCTTTTTGACTCTATGAAACCGCTATAAAGTCTATGAAGTCAAAACGAGCCGATTTCGTTAGGGTCCATTTTCACAGAAAGTTTGGTTTTTTGTGCGGGAAAAACGGAATTTCAAATGTTACAGCAAAGCCAGAAAAGGCAAAAATCCAAAATTTTTATGTTGCCAGTGACACGTTGACACGGAGAGACCTAGTACTACGTACGTTATGATCCCATCGCGCCACTTGCCACTCTAAAGTAGCATGTGAACAGTTGACTTGAATGGACAGTGTGCGCTTGACGTGTTGCGTGCTTCTCTTACGCCCTAGGGAGTGGAAGCAACGTACCCTTGGGTTGGACTGTACTAGGCGTGGCGAGGTATGGCCATGTGGCTGATGACCCATACCTAGGCACTGTTGTCGCTGGGAAGGACGAGTGAAAGTGCCGGTGCGCCATAGGAGTCGCTTATAAACCCGTGAGTTGCGGTCACTCCAGTCCGGTCTCTAACTAACACCGACTTCGTTCCACTTTCATTTTGTCGTCCTTAAATGGTGTGTGATGCAGCGCTGATGTCGGCGAAGATTGACCTTCTAGAGCCATTCTCCTGCGTGTTCGCATCAACTCTGAGTCTTCTTCTATTGGTTTGCGACAATGTGCCTCATTGATGTCCACCGATCCGGTGTCACCTGGCGTACACCTTCTTTGCGCTGCTCAGAACGTGGGAATAGTTGAAACGTGGGCACCGGTGCTTTATTGTTGCCCTTAATTTCCAATGTCACGGCGCCTCTTCAAAGCACTTATGGTCGACTGAGGCCGGAAGGTCGGCTAGAAACCGAATGGATCGAATGGACAACTCAAATTCTCGGAGTATAATAATAGGCAGCTGTGCCAATACTCTTTTTCTAGACCCTTTGGCAATTCCTGCCACAACGGTGCTTTTCTCCTCCAAACCGTCTACTATCTCAATCATACCACGCTATGTCTGCATCCCTTCCACCTAAGATCGGTCATCGCTCAAGTGCTGGTTCCACGAAGGGCGTGGACACAATCCCGGCGCTCGTCACCTCCGCCGAGGTCTACGACGAGGATGATGAATACTACCCTCCGAACAATTGGGCCAAAATTCGGTTGGCCACTAGCATTTTATACTACAGTCCTTGACGCTTATGTTGTGTCCCAGCGAGATCATACGCGAGCCTGCCGCTGAAATGCTTGGAACCATGATTTTGACTCTTGTTGGCTGTGGTGGTAATTGTCAGGCCGTACTGAGTGCGAATACTGGTGTTGCCTCATCTCCGAAGGGAGACGCCCTTTCGTCGGCCTTCGGATGGGCTTTGGGTTGGTCACTGGAAACCCTCATGTTATATCGTACACCTGATGAAGGACATTTATACAGGTGTCGGCTTGGGTGCCATGGTCGCCCAAGCTACCACTGGCGGTCACGTGAATCCCGTGGTATGCCCTGCCATGGGTTTATCCTCTTCCCAGTGTTGAGGCGGACTGAATGATTCTGTACAGGTAACTCTATGCATGGCCGTATTTAGAGATCTCCCGTGGTGGAAAGTGCCCGGATATGTGCTCGGACAACTCATCGGTGCTTGGGCTGGGTCAATCATCGTCTTTGGAAACTACTTCCACGCCATCAACATTGTCGAGGGCAAGAAGGGCGGGCGCACTCTCACAACTGCCTCACTCTTTGGAACATATGCGGTTCGTCTCACGTAGCCGCTGCGTGACTTGTCCCCTGTCTCACCAGTTCTGTAGCTTGATTACCTGCCCTCTTCAAACTGCTTCTTTGACGAGGTGAGTACAAATCCAACGAGCAATCGGCCACTTGACTAATGCAGTAGAGTTAAGTTTATCGGCGCATTCATCCTACTACTACTTATATTCTCGGTCACCGACAAGAAAAACTCCCCTCCCCCAGGTTGGGTCGTTCCACTGGTTGTGTTCCTCAGCATCCTTGCTATTTCCGTGGCGTTCGGGATGCAGACAGGCATGTTGTCCTTAATCGTCATCTCGTCCTCTTTGACAGTTCGTCCGTAGGAGGCGCCGTCAATCCTGCACGTGATCTGGGCCCCCGCCTTATGACCGCAATGGTCGGTTACGGACGGCAAGGTATGGCTAACCCAATCCGTTCAGTCAAAGTCACTAATCCGTTTTTGATACAGTCTTCGATTATCGTAGTCAGTACTGGATCTGGTCCCCTATTTTGGGCTCCATTTGTGGCGGACTTTCTGCCGCCTTCGCCTATGATGTCTTCATCTACCGCGGTTCGGATAGTTTTATCAATGCCCCGTGAGTGACCACACTTCATACTATACTTCCTGGGCTTTAACACCATACTTTCAGTAACCCCGCTTTCCGTCGTCAAAAGAACTCATACCGTCCTTCCGGCTCCCCGTAATCTTGCGATCAGGATAGCCTGAGAACGAACATTTCTTTTTTGTTTCTAGGGATTATTACAGGGCTATTTCTCGGTTCAGAACGGGATAGGAATTTGCTAGCGCTTCTCGAGCACCACACTGTGTAAGGTGGGCAGTCCGGCTGCGCCCGTATAGAGCGTGACCGCGCTCAACCCCTTCCTATCTCGCTCGCATCACTCTTTTGCTTATTTCTTTACCCACTTGGTACACTCCCTTATTCCTCAGTTTGAATTTGTATCTGTCGAAATTTGAAGGATAGCCAATGGCAGTCACGCACCTAGCTGTGTAGCCATGTCGCGGGGATGTTTGTTATGCAGTGAATAATTCATCTTATTGTGTTCGACACTTGCGCGTGCCTTTAAGTATTCAAGTTAGCCCCCGCGTCATGTGTCACTTAGTGACCACCCAGACGCGCGTTGATCTCTTTTTCATCTTGTCGCTTCCTCTCTTGCTTGATTCCCCCTCTCCCTACCTGGAGCTTAGACATGTCAAAGTAGAGAGGTCATTAGTAAGTTACGCGACCTTCGTTTCACCGTTTTTTCTCATGCCCTGTAGTATAAATTGTATAATTGATTTATTCTAATTACGCGAACTTGTTTTGATGTTTTGACGACTCAGGCTGATTGTAACCGATTGATTGATTTATGACTTTGCAGACGGACAGAAGCGCGTGAAACGCCGTTCATTAATTTAGTAGGTTTACTTATTACTAAGTTATTAGTCAAGAACTCCGGATAGTCCTTCGCGTTGTACAGTATCTGCCACGGGTGCCGAGCAGCAGCATCCTTTCTCTTCTTACAGTGAGATTCATCCAATATTCATGTATCATACGCGGAGACATGATACCCTGTAAGGCGGGCAGCGTGACTGCGCTCGTACAGACCGCTTCCGGATGTCCTACCCTCGACCTCCCTTCCGACACGTCGACTCCTTCTTTCCCTGGATCCCTGGATCGGTCTAGTGGGCCAAAGCGATATACGGTACTTCATTCCCTATCTCAGTTCCTTTCATATTTCTATTCTCAGTCTAGCTGAGACTAGCTTCCTCTCGCTAACAATTAATGTTGTTGGAGAAACCTGCGCGTGTGTGAGAAACGAGTGGGATTAAGGTGGGGCAAACTCGCAAGTGTGCGCAAGGGTAAATACAAGTGTTTTTTGATAGTAAAATGTATGTGTGGTCAGTATGAATGGAAGGATTTGTGGTGCATCAGGAAACCTAAAATCACTTATTTTAACTTAAATTGTCTTAAATGTCATATTAAGTAAAATTAAGTAAAATATGATTAAGACAGACAGTTCTTATTTTCAGTAGAGTCGCGTTCTGAAAACCTACTTAACGTGCTTAAATTAAGTACGTTAAGAAACTAAGGCACTTTCAGGAAATTTAAATTTTCATGAAAATATTGAAATTTAAGCCTACGAAATAGGCGCATATTAAGCATACTAAGCATTCAACCAATGTGCACGAAACAAACTGTATTTTGTAGTCCAGACATGGGCACTGGGATGTACATTTGAGCCAACGCTCCTGCTGCTGTCCCTGCTACCATCGACGTCGATGTCGCTCTCCATATGCCGCCACCATTAACCCCCAAGCGACGAGTTGAAAAAGCCGGAAACTTACGCAGAGCACCCTTTCAAATGATGCCGACGCGTTTCCCGGCGAGTGACACATCATGACACCAAGCCACCGAGTGCCACTTGAGTGACTTGACACCTAGGAACGTCCAACCGAAGTAATCTTCCGCTATTCGCGGCTGTTGAATCCCCCTGTGACGCTGAGTACGACCTTGGCTGGGACTGCGACACGCCTTTGACGTCACATCCTCAAGCAAGACAGTGTAATGCTGTGCGTACGTGTCCCATGTAGCGTGTACAACCTCTGTGCCTGAGCGTGTGCGTGCGTAGACCGTAGCGTGCCCACCTGTCAAAGCGAGCAGCTACATTGGCACGCAGTCAGCCAATATGTTCCGAGCAAAAAAAAGGGACTTACCGCACACCGTGAGACGAAGAGTGATGCAGTGATGCCTTCTCCACAAGTAGGATGAGACACGTTGCAAACCTCGGTGGTTACCCAGCTGTGAGCGAACCTTTTCTGGGTCAATGCGTGTGACGACAGCATACCGCTCATCCCCTTTGCGAACGGGATAGTGGTATACACCGAGCTTCTGGGCAACTAGGTGAACTATTCGTCGTTGCTTTGGAGAGAGTGTCCTGGAAAACGCGAGTTCAACACTCATGTGATCGTCTTTGAAAAGCAAGATACGCGAGTAGATCTCCAACGTAGATGGGTCATTGAGATCCAGTTCATTAGAGGCTGAATTACCCTTAAGGGAAGGGCTAGGTGTAACGGGAAGCGCAGGGGGTGTTGTTTGGACGCCGTCCAAGTCGTAAGTATTGTGCAGACGTTGATGGGACTGACAAGAGAGTGACAGCGAGCCGATGTCGGGAGTAGGAGAAGAGCTGGTCATTATGGATACGATGGAGAGGATGCAAATATGGAAGAGAGAAACATCTAGTCGGGTGAGGGCCAGCTGAAATCCAACGGCTACGGCGATGTGTCGTTTGAATGTCGTCTTCATGAACGCGCGCCTCCTAGCTGATGAAGCCCAGCTTTAGGGAGCCTTGCAGCCGAGCAGGTTCAGGTTTGATGAGACAGGAAGCATTCCGAAATGCATTCTTCGCCATCTTGACAAGTGAACGGCATTGCCCCCAGAGAAGCGTGGCAAGACCCCAACGACACGAGCTCAGGGGCATGGCAGACAGGCCTCTTCACACCAGGTGTGTCCCGCGTCCGGCGCAGGAAACGAAAAAGTCTAGGATTGCGGGGGACATCGGAGATGGATGGCACCTAGGCACGGGAGGAGGGTTGGGACTTAGCAAAAATGAACAGAGTTGAAGCGAAAGTTCAAGTTCAACTTGCTGACAAATCGTTCCCACGCCTGGCCCGCCCACCGAAATTTTTTTGCAAGTCCACGACGCTTCCACGACCTAATCACAAAATGCTTCTTAATTTTTCTTTCCTTCTCCCCTGCTCCTGTCTGTCCACCGCGACGCGTCAGCGACGTATTAATTTGGAGAAATGGACCTGGTCGTTAATCTTTGTCAACACGGACTCATCGGTGGATGGCATGCGAGGTGTCGATGTTGCTTGCGTCCGACTCTTTTTTTTTTTCGTTTTCTGATGATGGCGTTGAATATCCTATGCTCTGGTGCATTGGTTCTCGCGTGTGGGTGATTCACCAGATGAGCACACAGGCATGTGCTGTTTTTAATATCATACACTCCTTGCTGACCTCGCCTTCACCGTGAAGCATGCCGAAGTTCACCGTGCTACTCTCTACGGCTTCTCTGAACGATGTTGAGGTGACGGCGAAGTATGTTATCGGTGCGCCCGTTTTTTCTCGCGTCTCGCGCCTCCCTAAGCTGACTCTTTCAGATTGTCGCTACTTTGGACTCGGAAGGACTCTGGAACAATAGTCCCACCAAATTTGAGTTTTATTTGGGCCGCCATTCAGCTGAAACTCGATGTTTGACTTCCACCTCCGACTTGCCTTCAAGGCCGACAGGCTCGCGCGGTCTACATCCAGAATCTCCCACGCCTTCGTGCCCGTTGCCCATCCTGCACTGAAGCCCCCCGCCTTTCGTCTTCAGGATCGCCACCAGGCCCTGGTTCAGGCGCGGTGCCGATACTCCCAACATACCTCTCAGCCACAGGTACCACCTCTACCACGACTCTCGCATCCTGCCCACGCCTTCTCGCCTCCGACACCTCACTCCACCAACACCTCACTCCACCGCACGTGACCAGTATAAACCACGGCAGAGATGACGTCCCAGTCATCCATGTATGGTCCGTTTCCCCACACATGTGGGTGCACTGGTTGTTTGCGCGTATCTCTGCAAACCATCCCCTCACCACTATCTTCAAGCAAGCTACAGCACCTGCTGATCACAGACCTCAAGTTTATTGGGAGTGCAATGAAATTGAGGGCTTTCGCACTTGTCACATCTGAGTCAGAGATGGTTCGGCACTCATGTATTTATCGTGGATTGCATGCGTGAGCAGCACAATGATTTAAGTACACTTGCTGAGCTCCATGGTGGTTGCATGGTGGTTGCATGCATTGTTCATCCTTTGATCGCAAGAGCTGTTCGGCTGCCCTGTAATTTAGGCCCATTATACTTACCAGTTTTAGACGCCTATGTGTGTCTTAAATTACAGTGATTTCACTTAATGTGAGTAAGTGCGTCTTAATGACCTGATTGTCTTAAAATCACTTTAATGTTAAAAATGTTAAGTAAATCTGAGTGTACTTAGTCGTCTTAGTCGTCTTAATGCAGATTTAAGGAACATAAGTGCGCCTAAGCAGACTTAAGTAGGTTTGGGTTTTCCTGATGCTAGGTTTTCGTCCAGTCTCTTGCGGTAATCCTCATTTGTTGGCACAATGCACCCCTGCCGTGGCGCACCAATTGCATCAACTATATCAAGATACTTTGCGCCATTTCGATCAGGCGTATACTCGCGGTACCATTAATCAACTGGAGTACTTGCATACTACTGGTCAAGGACTTTCCCCGGCCCAACCTCAAGCTCTGCAACGACACTACCAACCATTGGCATATCAACTACGGAATCAGATTACCAGGCGCTTTTGGCTACTATCGCCGCATCATCGCGCATCAGAATCGTCGTCTGTTATGACCTTCGATGACGCGAAGAATGTTCTGCTTCGGTTCTGTGACGTATCCGGTGCCGAACTGGAAGCACATCGTGTCCCACAGAACGTCATTCAATACGTCGATCATAATAGAGAGGATCTGAAATGGTTAGCGCAAAGCCCACGGTTTTGCACCAGTTTTATGCCCGTCGGGAGTCCGCAATTTGTTGACCAAAATCTGTTTACTGGTGTCCAAGCAATGATACCTCGTTCGTCTCTGCATTCTCCCCAGGACCGCAGGTACAACAACGGCGCTCTGATTGGGAATCGATGCATGGAGGTCCAATGAATTTGTACCAAGCAGAGCTGTTGGAAGAGGGCGTAGCCTTGACACCATCGGGATGCACATGGTTGACCTGGTGTGCAATTTCCCGCATTGGAGTAACTGCTGTCGCTGGCCCTTCGAGTCCTCCGCTCTTCGTCAGGAGAGAATTCCGAGGGCCTCCTTCTCGGATTTCATGCGCCTACGTCGGTTGTGATTACAGTTTGTCATATTTGCACTAGCTTCGGATGAAGCTCAATCACGAAGTGGTCGTTCGTCCAGCTCGGGTAGAGCGAAAGTAAGTCCAGACCCAGGCTTAGGAACGCTAGTCGTTCTAGCACGTCGATTCTAATGATGTTCCTGATTACTTACACGTAATAGGAAATGATATCAGCATTAATTTCAAGTTCTAAACCGTTTTGGGGTCTTTTGAAGCTCCCAGAGATTATTGTTTTATGTAGACGAAAGTGCTCTCTAGAAGGAGACAGACCTTTCAGAGGAATCCACGAAATCTGTGCACGCCTAATTATAAGATCACATACAGGAACATCTGCATGATCCTTATCTTTCGTGGAGGTATGCCGTATGAATTAAATAGACACCTTTCAAACGCCACAGATAGTCACTGCGCTCATGATACCCAGGCCCATCAGGTGGTCATGTCTCACGGCGTTTTACCCTGAGCTTTGTATAGGCGTAGTTGGCCAATTATATTACGTTTCACGTTTCTCATTTGGCGTTATTAACTGGCCACCTGATGGTGGCATTTGTACAGGTGTCAAGCGAAGTGTCAATTCGCTTGGCAGCGCGCATTGGGGGACTTGTCGTTCGAGATTACCTCTCCTCGACTCGGAACCCAGGTTCCGTCTATGTCGGCATACTCCACGAAAGATAAGATGCCGATGTTCCTGTTCCTGTTCCTGTTCCTGTGACTGCATGTGCTCTTATAAAAGGCGTCTGAACACCTCCAGCCTGAACATAAAATATGCTCTTTCTCCGTCTTGGTATCTTCATATTCCTCATCGCCTTTGGCGTGTCTTCCATTAGTGCCAGTGCCCCTCCGCCGAGAGGCTGTTCACAACAACGCTGCACTAATGATCGTTTCTGTCCGAGGAGATGCAGATGTGACATGACCGTGAGTATTTTGGCGACAAGAACTTCACTGCAACTTCACTGTTCTGATTCTGTATATTGTAGAGACGGCATTGCGTGCCCAGAATGGGTCAAGCTGAAGAGAGTGATGAGTACAACTCACTGCCAGTACAAGTGGTTGGGTGTCAATAGTGAGTGAAATACTTACAACTCTACGATTCCAAGTCATAAACTTCAACTTTCAGGTCCATTTGCTAAGCGTGGTGGGTGCCCGGGCCTGAATTGAGTAAATGTTTGAGGGGTGCGAATACTAGTCGGTGTATGATAAAATGTAGTTGTTTGGTTAACTTTTCGGGTCTGTCTACAAGTTCGAACATGTAACTGATGTAAGGTATGCATCGCGCGGTTCGCGCCTGAGGCCTGAGCGACGAAATAGCGCATCAGCGCTGATGCCAGTGGGCCGTGCTGGTAAGTTACCTTTCAAACCTTCCTCTGCCACATCATCTACAGTACCTGTTACACATATAACATCCCTCCTTTCCTGTGTCAGTTTTATTGTTTTGTACGAGCGGCGACGTGAGTCAGTTACGTTTCGCGCAATTTCACGTTACAATTCTCATTCTGTCCACACACTGGGCCGCCAGTGTCACTGACTCACTGTGTCGAATCGTTGACGTCACAAATTCTCACAAGAACAGCTCGCGCTCACACACAATCCCGTGCCATGGAAGCACAGCTCGCAGACATTATCAATGGCCGTATCGGTGCCTGAGTCGGTGTGGGCTGCTCGCACAGTAAGTGGCACTGCTGGGTGGCGGCGGACCCGTATCTCAAAGTAACTATGTGCTTGGGTGTTCTATGTATCGTCGTGTACAACACAGGTTCACAAAATGATCATGCCATCACGCACCCCGGCCGAGCATGTTCCGACAGCAAGTCCATGATCTTGTTATATCCCCTTGCGGCCGCAATCTGAAGGGCAGTTTTACCTTCCTCATTCTGCACACCTGACTCTGCACCATGTTTGAGCAATACGCGTACAACCTCAATCCTCTCACTTAGCGCCGCTATGTGTAATGGGGTTGAGCTGCTGTTGGTCTGTGCATCCACGTCTGCACCACACTCGAGCAACAGTCGGGCGACCTCAGGGAACGATCGAGGCTCATCAGAGTTGGCCAAGGGATGGCGAAATCCTTGACAAGCATAGTGTAATGGGGTCCAGTTATTGACGTTCCGGACATTGACATCTGCACCGTAGTCGAGTATTAATTCGCTCATTTCGCTGACCAGCTCGAGATTTCCATGGGACGCGGCATAATGCAGTGGAGTCTCATTATCATAGCCATGGACATTCAACTCTGCACCACCATCTCGGAGAAGCTTGGCCATTCGACAATGCCGTTGCGCCAATGCAGCAACCAGTGGTGTACCCCAGAAACCGCCGCGCTTATTGAGAGACTTTGGATTTTTGTCAACGAGACGCTTTGTAAGATCCTGAAGTCCATCCAGTCCGGCGTAGTATAGTGGTGGCGCCAGTGTGCTTGGTTTGTTGTTGTATGTGAGCATATGTAAAGGAGTGTTGGGGTTGGGTTGGGTGTCAGTGTTGTGGACATTGAACCAAGCCACAAAATGTGGCCTTTCGTGGGCACGGAGAAACGCCCCCAGACCGCGCATGCGTGACCCAGTGCTTGGCAGCGTATTCGACTAGGGGAAAGAGGCCGTTCTCTTCAACAGAGTTCAGCAATATACCCAGGCATACTTGCGCCAGTGTCGTATGTGCATGTTGGATATTTATGTAGTAATGATCTTCAGTTGAGTTAGCCAGCCGCGCCGAGGTCAGGAATTCCCTGACGGAAAAATGAGAAAATTCCACAATTGATGAACCACCTGTCTGGACAATGGTGATTAAACCGGAGCACAGTTCAGAAGTGTTTGCTCTTGATCCTCGCGGCGCCACTCAGGTTCCAAATTTGTGATTCCTTCTGGATTATCCAGCTCAACCGCAAGGACTTCTGCAAGCTCCTCCACACGGAGAGGGTGAGTAGCCGCAGCGAGGCAATGCAGTATGCGACGGGCGTGAGTTCGGTTCGACTTATTGATATCCTTCAGTGCACGCACATACATCTTGTCCAAAGACTCGGGTAACTCGTTGAGTGTGTGCTCGATACATGGCAGGAGGGAGTGGCGGAGGATTTCCAGCTGACAGGACGCCCATTGAAAACTGGTTGAAATCTTTAAGCAAATGTCGCAAGCGCAAAGCAATCCACTTACGTCCCGTCAGCTCCGTCGGAAAGCTTCTTGATAACATACTCCGTATCAGTAACCTTCCACCCCTTCATGAGTTGTTCTGAATCCGAGTATGTAGACAACAGACTGAATGTACTCCGCGATGTCGTTCTTTTGTCCGCTTTGGTCATGAAGGGAGATTTGACGTGACGCCAAGGCTCAATGGCATGTCGAATATCGACTTCTGGGCGGCTCGTGAAGCATATGTGGAGATTTGTAAGAGAAGGTCGACGAGGTCTTTCAGAAGCTTGAGCACCTCTTCGCGAGGTGATGGAAGTCCAGAGGCATTTGGGGACTCATCGAGTCCGTCGATGATAAGGTAGATTGGGCGTCGGTCAGGGGTTGCGAGCTTCTCTTTCGAACATTCTGCCAAATCGCTATCACATGGCCGTTTCTGGCCCGGCCCCTTGCCATAGTCCGAAAAAAGATCTGATATGATCTTAAAGCGAGGACCCGAGGAAGCGGAAAGTTGGGTGAGAAGGGATGTGAGTAAGTCATACTTGCATTGTTTGGTGGCGTCCCAAAAATCAAAATCAAAGTAAGTCATCGACGCCTCTCCGGCCTTGCGTATTGCCTCGATGTCTTGGATGATTGAGGAACTGAAGGAAAATATTAGTATCAGCCACATGGCCCACATCCGGGAAGAAACGTTGAAACTCCACAAACCACATAACGCTCTTTCCCGAGCCAGCTACATCATGGCAATACCAGACGCTATCAGTAGCCCGGACTCGGTGTCAAGCTGGAAATAGGGACTTACGTTTTCCATAATCCAGAGAAGTGAAGCCGTCGACTTCCACTCCTGAAAGATGTTTGCCTTGAGTGTACTATGTCCTTGGCCCGGCAGTCTTTCCATCACATCAATACTGAGAAGTTACCCAACACTTGGCAGCATATTCGACTAGGGGAGACCTCCGAGTCTCCCCTATCTGAATATGCTGCCAAGTACTGGGTGACCCATGCGCAGTCCAGGGGCGTTTCGTCGTACCTACGAAAAGGTAGAATATTGATTCTACGCTACGTAAGATTGCTCAGGTAAGCGTATTCTGTTCGATCACCTGACGTGACGCATCTTTTAGCCAAATATTTACTACTTTAGCCATCGCGTCACCCCCTAACTAGCTGCTCTCCCGCCCTAACCTATGACTATGACTTCTCTCTCTCAGTTCCAACCCGTCATCAACAATGCTCTCGAGAAATTTCAAAGGCGCACCGAAATAGATCTGTTGGCATATCCCCTCACCGCTCGGTTCATTTCATGCGCCTCTCCCAGCAATGTCCTCTCCATCCTTCGGCAGCAATTCGAGGGGCCAGATCAGTCACGGGGGTCACGGGGCAGTGATGAGCTGTGGACGCGATGGGTCGAATCACTTTACCCAATCGTGAGCATCCTCTTTACACTCTCGATGACTCTTGATGCAGGAGTCCATCTCGTACGTTTTAGGACATATGTCTGGCTTCTTCGCTCACATATATACTTTGTAGGTATTCCCACCTGCGAGCACTATATTCACCGGAATTCATCTTCTCCTCTTGGTGTGTATCCTTTATAATCTTTCTTTATGCTTTTGCAACACGTATCCCTCAGGTGGCCAAACGCACTCGAGCAAGGCAAGACACTCTTACCGACATTTTGAAACGCATTGAGAAGTGTTTCCAACCCCTCGAAATGCACTTGGAGTTTTTGACTACGGAGATGACGGATCTGATCATTTAGATCATGGTGGAGGTTCTATCAATTTTCGGAATTGCGATGGTAGAGATTAAGCAAGGCCATATCAGTAAGTATTTTCTGTATGAATATGTTACTATCACTGGCAACTGAACGGTGTTCAGGAAACCGTTTGAAGGTGCTGATTGGAAAGTCTGAGATCAAAGACTCGCTAGAGAGGTTAGACTGGCCGATACAAGTTCTTATGGCCACTGCCGTAAACGCGGAGGTTATAAGTACCGTCGATGACAAAGTGACCCTTGTGGATATGGTGGCCACCAGCGATAAGGTCACCTCTGGGCGTAGTCTCGATCAGTTACTCGAGCCTTTGGACGACACGTATGTGCGCATGCTGCAGGATATCAAGAAGCCGAACCGGGATCATGCCCGTCGCCTACTGCATTGCCTCGCTGCGGCTACTCACCCTCTCCGTGTGGAGGAGCTTGCAGAAGTCCTTGCGGTTGAGCTGGATAATGAAGAAGGAATCCCGAATTTGAAACCTGAGTGGCGCCGCGAGGATCAAGAGCAAGCACTTCTGACGCTGTGCTCCGGTTTAATCGCCATTGTCCAGACAGGTGGCTCATTTATTGTGGAATTTTCACATTTTTCCGTCAGGGAATTCCTGTCCTCGGCGCGGCTGGCTAACTCAACTGAAGATTATTACTACATAAATATCCAACATGCACATACGACACTGGCTCAAGTATGCCAGGGTATATTGCTGAACTCGGTTGAAGAGGACGGCCTCTCCGCTAGTCGAATACTCTGCCAAGCACTGGGTCACGCATGCGCGGTCTGGGGGCGTTTCGTCGTGCCTACGAAAGGCGATAGAATATCTCTTTGACCCGGATAAGCCGCATTTTGCAGCTTGGCTCAATATCCACGACATTGATACAGAGCCCGGCCCTGAGTCACCGCTTCACACATTCACACCCGACTACGAACCTGCTTCTCCCCTCTATTATGCCGCGTTGTGGGGATTCCAAGACCTTGTCCAGCTTGTGCTTGAGAAGTATCCACAGCTTTTGAACAGCCGCGGTGGCTGGTATGTGACACCACTGGTCGCAGCGTTGGCGCGAGGACATTTTGAAACAGCAGACTATCTTTATCAAAACGGTGCTGACGTAGATGTCCCCGGCTTCGATGGGATTACTCCCTTCATCTCTGCAACTTGGTTCGGAGACCTCGATATGGTCCAGCGCTTACTCGACTACAAGGCCAATGTAAACAGCAAAACATACCACAAGTGGTCTGAGCTGCATTATGTGTCGATGCGGGATCCCCTATGGTGCCGCCTTCCCCCTCAATGGTTTTCTAACATCGCCCTTTTACTACTTCAGCATGGTGCTGATGTAGACGCGCGGGGCGATGCCTGTACGACCGCGTTACACATGGCAGTTTTAAACAGGAGGGTCGAGGTGGTACGTGTGCTGCTCGAGCATGGTGCGAGTGTAGATGCGGAGGATGACGAAGGTGAAGGTGACACGCCTTCTCAGATTGCAGCGGCGAGCGGAGACGACGATATTATGGAAGTGCTGTTGGAATACGGTGCCAAACCTTTGACTAAGGGTGAAGGGCCCAGACAAACAAGTACAAACAGAGTTGCGTCGTGTAGAGAATCGTAAACAATGCTATTAGAATATCACCAAAAATTTACAACTTTCTGTCAAAAACATTTGTGGTTACCTTCCGGGCACGACCCTGGACGGATCTGTCAGCCCGGCGGATTGGTGAGTAACAAAACGTGCACAGGTGAACTGTGAGTATATGAGCGTCCTTTTCGCCTGGACTAACATTTATAGCATTATCTCGGGTCAAGTCATTACTGTAGATAGTATTATTGTCGACCAAGTAGACTATTATCGAGTACAGAAACTAGGGGGGAAACACATGCAATCTACGTGCATAATCATCTCGACGATATCATATCGTCTAGATGATTATTCATGTAGATCATGGCATACCACTTAGCACGTACATTACGGACCGCTGTTAGCAGTATATGCTCGGTCCGCTATCTGAATAGCACGATATATCGATTTATTGCGAGCGCAGCGAGCTAACATCTGGCTAAGGGTGAAAGGCCCGGACAATCAAATACAAAATGATTCCACGCAAATGGTCAAGGTCGTGACCAGTACGTTCTTTGTATGCCTGTAAAGCATCGTTGAAGACTGTTTCCATGTGGCGAATGTCAGACATGAAGGGACAAGGGTGATGCCAGCGGGATGGATGGATGTGAGAGGTACGGTAGTGTAAGGATCCCGGAGCCACGTTCGGAACGGAACGAAATTCTGCGTCGGAGCGCGCGTCCTCCACTCCCGTGTATTGCTCTTTTCTCTCATTACTTCCTTACCGCCTCGTGTTCAACAACAAAAACACTCCTCAATCCGCGACACAATACAACCTACGCACTCCAACCACACACCCTCCCGCTCTTACTGCCTCTTTTCTTCATATTCCCTTTCTTTTGCTCCTCTCTTCTTGCGCTCTCGGACAACCGTGACACCGCTTACCGACGCAAAGCCGCCACCACGCGGTGCTGTACGCCCTCTTTTTCTAGCCTTTCCTTGTACGCATACACCCCCTATTCAATATCCGTCACTGGCACTCCCGAGGTCGCCTTTACTTCAACCGCGACAGACATCCCTGCCAGAGGCGAAGCGCAAGCGCAATGACCGCCTTGCGAAGCGCATCTGAACTTTCCTCCTGCGGACAAAGATAAAGTACCAGTAACACCCTTTGACAATCAATGCCGGCGCTTCGGTTGCATAAACCCCGTCCTCAATTTCTGCCCTCTTTATCACCGCAGTGACAGCAGCATCAGACAACTGGCTATATCCGGGCATATCCGGGCATCTCGCATTAGCATCTTTCTTCTTTGTTGTCACCGCTACCACATGTCATTCACCAACTCATACAAGCAGGATAGCCCTGTCGAACCTGGGTATGGCCCCGACCCATACGATATCAACTGGATAATGCCCCTCCACGAGACGACGCTCGAGTCCGACCGAGTCAAAGTGACGCCTTTCATCCCTTCCCTCTATGCAAGAGCATACGCAGACCAAGTCAAAGCCCATCCCGATATCCACCGTTATTACCCACTCGATCTCACAAGCCTCGACAAGATCCTGTTGAAGATCGAAACCCTCGTACGCCGCCGCCCAGCTTACATCCTCTTCGCCATAATTGATAAGGCACGCGGCGACGCATTCGCGGGGGTGATCGGGCTGTTCGGAGCGTCTCCCACGAACCTGAGCGTAGAGATCGCTTGGATCGTCGTGTTCCCCGAATTCCGACGCACTTATGTCACCTCCAACGCCGTCGGACTCGTCCTGAACTATTGCCTCGAGTTACCCAGTGCGCCACCTGAGCGTCGCGGGCTCGGCTTTCGGCGTGTACAATGGTCGGCACATCCCGAGAACCAGCCGTCGATTGCGTTGGCTAAGCGTCTGGGGTTCAAAGAAGAGGGTGTTCAGCGTTGGACCTGGGTGGTGCCTCAGGTAGTGGAGAGTAACGGGATCCCGCTGCGCGATGGGGACCCGAAGAGCCCGAGCCTCGGACGCCACAGCGCCGTGTTGTCGCTCTGTGCTGATGATTGGGAGAATGGAGGCCGAGAGCTCGTCCGACACATGATCGACCGTCAATAAAGCGTTCAGTAGAATGTCATATATTAACCACTAGGGAAGAATGACAGCCATTGTATTATAGAGAAAATAAAGCTAGATAACATGACACCGGCAGATGGTGTGATAAATCTACTGACCTGAAAACAT